>ML788595.1:67906-90564 GCA_009831015.1 Picea engelmannii | reverse complement strand
CAGGAATGTGATCATATACACCAGGTCTATTACAGAGCTACAAATCATATTTGGATGATGAAATTGATGAGGGATTTTGGTTGTGGTACATGTTGAGTACATGGTTGAGACAAGTAGTTGATGAGTTGGCGCACATACATGAGTTTTATAGTTGATGATTGATGCAGGAGCATCGTCACTGTCAAGAGAGCGTGGGGGAAAGTGCCACACATTTTGAGCATATGTTAAATTGTTTAAAAACTTTTGAAGAGTGGATGCGCCAAACTTAAATGTGATAGTTAAGGAGAGGCGTACTTATGCATTGTATAGGACCTTGAGCGATCCGCTCTCGTCCATAGTAGGTAGAGGGCATTTATGTAAGTAGGTAGAATTGAATATTAGATTAGACAGTTTTAGAAAGAGTGGAGGGAAAATGGATATAGACACCCTCATTATGGGTTGTAACATAGTTAGAAGCATTGGAGCATAGAAGAGAAGCAGAGAGCTGTGTAGAAACACCCATGTACTGATATTTGGATTAATAGAAAGAGGTTGATTAAAATTCATGGCTTTGTGTTTATTCTCTATGTATTGATGTTGAATGATATGCTCATGAATGTTTGCTTCCTGGTATACATTTTCTTTTATATGCTGTGTATTTGATTTCATGGTTTGAGTTTGAAGTCTGGAAGGAAGAAGGAAAGAGTTTCAATTGTTTCTCTGTCTGAGAAAGATTATTGCAAGGAGTAGAGTTGAATTTTTTGCAGGGAGCGCATCATAAAGGAGTTCATAGGGTTGTCTCTGAAAGATCAAGAGAGTTAGCGGTTGTTCTCATTTCCTTAGAGTGCAACAAGGCACAGGAACCGTGCAAGGAGTGCGTAGGCCAAGGAGAGTCTCAAGGTTGTGAACCTGAGAAAAATATCGAAGGACTGCTGCAGCAGGTGTGCGTAGAGTCGAAGTATTCAACATCTGAAAGTGGGTGGATATTTCCCGCAAGAAGTGCATGCAAGGGTCTTCTTTAAAGATCTGAAATTGTGAGAAATCTCAGGAGGAGTAAGGCCTTTGAAAACATTGAGGAACATCGAAGGTTCGTGGTGCAAGCGGATAATTCCAGGGAAGAGCGCTTGGTTTCATTCATAGGGATCGTCAAAGGGAAGAAATCGACGGTCAAAAATTTGTGGAGAGGATTAGCGAAATCCCGCCAGCCATCAGATCTGTCGGAGAAGCAAGGAGGTTATGGCTGCATCCGGAGTTCAAGCTCAGGAGATTGTGAACCGTAGGATCTTCACAAAAATACCTATCATCCGTTGGATTGACCAGGAGTTGCATGGAGTTTAATCTTTGTGAACAGGAGGAGGAAATTTTCGATGAGAGGCATGGACATCGGGACTTCATCATTCGCGAAATCGAGAGTCACGAGGATGAGTGATCAGGAATTTTCATAGTGACAATCCTTGAATCAATCTGAGACATCCATCTTGAGGAGATAGGTGGCAATCATCGAGAACCCATTGGAATTTCGACGATCGGGGTCCTAAGTTGACAAAGAAATTGTGACATTGGGCATCAAAAGTCTTGAAATCCCAAGGTTGAATCAGAATTGTCCATCTTGAGAGGACACATGTTGAAGATCTAAGATCTCAGGAAAAGTCCCAAAAGGGAAGAATCCATTGGAGTTTCGGGATTTGGCAAATCGGAGGTTCTGAGAGAAAAGGATCGAGAAAATCCATGTTGAAAACCCTGTAGACGATTTGGGTTGTCCATCTGAGAGGGGACGCATGTCACATGATCATCCATTCTGGAGATCCAGGCCCTAGATATCGGGATATCAGTGCTCGGGAAATCGGAGTTCCTGAGGTTGTGAAAATCGGGACATCAGAAGTCTCGAAAATGTGAGGATAAATTTGACCCATCCATCTTAAGGGGACGCGTGGCAGCAATCAGAGTCATCGGGGAAAGTCCGGACAGGAAGTTGTCTATCGGCATTTTGGTCATCGGGATATTGGGAATCCTAGTGACAAGAGGTTTGGGCATTTCAGAATCGCGAGGTCCGAAACCCCGATAAGGAGGGAAGTGCCATTGTGGGAGCCAACTGTCAGCATAGCGGAGAACCCAGATTCGAAAGATTGGTAGTCCTGTGGGCAAATTTTTTTCAACATTTGAAACCTCGAAATCCCAAGGGAGATCTGGAGCCATTGGTCCCATAGGCAATCACGACCGTTTATTAGGATAAAGGCAGATAGGAGTTTCTAGATGACGTCATGTTGGGAAATCGAGATTCAAGGGATCACGAATCGTGAGGATGAGTGTATTTGGACATTGGAAAGTCCGAAACCCCGATGGGAGGTATGACTACGGTCATATAAGGGGAGGTCGCGTGGACCAAAGGTCTAGTCCGGAGGGACTAAAGGGAATTGGAGCACATTGGGATTTCGAAGTCCAAAATCCCGGAAGAAGATAAGGCTGTGGTCTTATGAATTCTGGTCATATGGGCCAGGATTCTAGCTAGGAGGGCTAACGCGTAAAAAGATCATCGACAAATCTATTCATCGGGGATCGGTAAAACAAGTTGTTTGGACATCGTGAAGTCTGATTTCTCGATAGAAGAAAGGGATATCCCGTGAGAGAGTTACTGTGGGTGAAAATTTCTCGATAGGGAGATAGAAGAACCTTTCAGTTCTTCGGGCCGAGGAAGGAGGAAAGATCCTGTGAGAGGACATGCCTTGAGGGCATGCCTGCGTCAATGATGTTGGTACATATTGATTTGTCATAGTTGATGAGTAGTTGACACATGATTGGTACATACTTGGTACATGGTTGGATGCACTTGTTTATGGTACAGGTTGATTACAGGTTGGTGCATGGTTGATGCACTTGTTTATGGTACAGGTTGATTACCGGTTGAGGTATAGGTTGATGCATGGTTCAGATTTATTGGTACAGGTTTATAGCAGTATATCTCATAGTGATAGTGTGACAGTGGTTCCATCATTCTACTTCTACTTCAGGGTGGTAGGATGGGCCAAGGACAAGTGGTTGTAGCCACCTTCTAGTTGTAGCCAGAGAACATTGGGGGTTGTAGCCTCCTTCTGGTTGTAGCCAGAGAATTGGGGAGTTGGAGCTTCCCTCAGGTTGTAGTCTGAGAAACTAGGGGGTTGGAGCCTCCTTCCAGTTGCATATGGAAAATAAAGGAATTTGGTGCTTCCAATGAATGTAACTCTTCAAGACATATAAGACAAATCATTCTGTGGTTTTCTCCCAATTTGGGTTTTCACGTAAAACACTGGTGTATTGTGTATGTGTGTGATTGTTTATTTGTTACTTCTCATTATTGTATAATAATTCTACATTGATATAACATTTGAAGAAAAGTGATTATAATTACGCTATTACTGATTCACCCCCCCTCTCAGTAATCCAACATGTTGTACTAGGAATCCAATGGTTACAATCATTAGGAACAATGGATTTTAATTTTGTTCAAATGAATTATTGATTCATTGGTTTGTATTCATTTCCTTGTTGACCTACATAAATGGATTTCAAATCTCTGGGAACCAAAGATTAAAGGTGAATCTTTTATTTATCCATGTGCCAAAGGATTTTTCATAGTAATGTTTGATAATTCTAAAGATAGGGATTTGATTTTAAGGTCAGGTACCTGGTTTTGGGAAAAATTTGGGTTATGCATGAAACCATGAACTCCTTACTTTGATCCATTGACTAATACCTTATCCTTGGCTCTCGTTTGGGTAAGACTCCCAAATTTGTCTTTGCATCTTTTTGGTTAATCCTTTCTTCGTGCCATCAGAAATGCTCTTTTGAAATTCCTTTACATAAGTGAGGAAACATAAAATTATAGTATCACCACATATGATTGAATATGTGTGAAAATAGATCTCACCAAATGGTTTTTAGTTGAAATACCAGTGTCACCACATATGCTCGAATATGTGTGAAAACAGATGTCAAAAAATGGTTTTCAGTTGAAATACTCTTGAAAGGTGTTCTCAAAAGATATATTATGAAAATATATCTTTTTTATGTATATTTGTTTTTGAAATAGGATATAAGGCAACTAATTTCCTAAAAAGGCTAAGGAAATACAAGAAAAACCAATAAAAATCAACTTGGTGGGTTGGTTTCAGGGAAGAACACCAAATGATTAGCAAGGTTGAACCAGATGGCCTATATCTTACCATGGATGAGCATGAATCAATATGAGAAGAAATTAGGGATACCCATCCTAATAAGGAAGATGTGGATCCACATGATCTCATGAAAGAGAAGATGTTCACTCCCAAAATTTGGGCCAAGAAGAATCCAAAGAGTATGATGTGGAACAGGATTCAGTGGAAATTTTTTATTTTTCCTCCTTATATCTAGCCCATAAGGTGAGTTGGGTTAACCATGCAGAAGAAGTGGTGACCCTTGAACAACCAAAACCCCCTAATCAAGGCATGTCAGATTCAAGGGAAAGGCATATAATCCATTGAAAAGAAAAGAAGCTTGGACTATTTTAGTAAAGAAGAAAAAACCTTGTTTGGGAACATATTCATCACGATAAGAAGCCAAATTTGGAATCCAATCTAGAAATATATCGGTTCTGTATCTTGTTATGTAATAAATTTGTCAAAAATTTCTCACACAAGAAATTATGGAATGCAGTTAGATTTGTTACAACCTTCATCAACCTTTTGATGTATTGTATGACTCTTTTGTATACTCATATAAATGCTTAAGCTTGCTGAAAATAAATACTATGTAATAAGATATTTTCTCTGGCACAACCCCTTTTTTATAATACAATTTTAATTTCAGTTAAAAATAAATTTGATCCTTGGATGTCTAATGTTTCCGAAGCCCTCATCAATCCTATGATGTAAAAAGGTCACATTATCTTATGTTTTTGATAAATTATTTATTAAAATAAAGGAGGAAGTTGATATATTTTGTTAGTGGAGAGAATTTGAGACACCATGGATATGGAAATGATCTACAGATTTGTAAATCCCTCTTAGAACAATGCTAGAACAATGAGATTTAGGGACTTATATTTTCCTTGAAGCGAACACTTAGCAATCCCTTCCCATTTGTAAATCCCTCCTTGAACAATGAGATTTAAGGACTAAGATTTTCGTTGAAGTGAACACCTAGAAATCCCTTCCCATATGATTTTTTATTTATGATTTTAGTGAGGACGCCCATGTTTATTCTCCCCAAAATGTGGACTCTTTTGAAACAATGGAATACTTTTCTATCTTTACCATATGTCCCACAAAGAATTGATTCAAACTTGTTAGTATGCTCCATCCCACATTTTTTTGTTTAGTTGGAAGAAGTTGGGGAGCATAATGTGGAAACATGGGCTATGGATTATTTAGGAGGCAACAATTAAAACATAAACATTTACAAATATTCTTTTGTTTGATGATATCATCATTGTGTAGGACTACAAGACAATATATTATTTTCATAGAAGAGAAGAGCATTTAATATTCTTCTTTAGTTGATGATGTCATCAGTGTGGATGATCTGAAATGGGTTTGAACCAAGGAATGAAAAACAATGCAAATGTGAAAACTTGAATAAGACAATTGAGAAGAAAAGGATGGATTACTTAAAAAAAAAAAATAGGTGAGAAAGGTCATGCTTGTTGGCTTCCACATTACCCTAGATATCCATATTTCTTCCTTTGCTTTCATTCTCAAATTATCTTTTAGTCAAGTAGGAGAATCCATAGAAAGTGTCATAGATTACATTGTGTTGAAGGTTGTTGAAATAGATTGAGAAAGAATTTGAAGTTGGTTTTTCGATTTGGGTTTCGAGGGTAAACATTTTGTCTTTTTTGATGAAATTTTATCAATCGTTATGTTAATGGTCATGCTTGAATTATTGGTGATCTGTTTGTGTTAAAATTCTCTATGTGAAATGTTTCTCTTATTTTTTTTCAATGTGATGGTTTGAGTGTATTAATGTTGGAAATTAATAATGGGAAATTGTATTTCTATTAGTTTGATTCCGAAAAACCATTTTTTCATGATCAATTGGTGAATCACAATACCTATCAAGTACCCATTGATGCAGGAGAATCGTCAGCAAGCATGTGTGGTAGGACAGGTTGATGCCTTCGAATCATTTTGGAATTTTAAACACTGGGGTTTACTACGAATCTTTTGGAGCTTATTGAAAAACGAAAGAAGATCAAACGCTTGGAAGTTGAATGATCATGAGTGATCTCATAGTTTTCACTCCTAGTATTGAATGCAACTGAACTAAGGTAGCAGTTAGGTTTTGTTTTCGAGTAGACGAGTAGTCGTGGAACCCTAAGAACCCTTTGAGACAAATAGAGGTTTTGTACGCCCAAATGAGGTTGTTGTGAGTTACTAGGAATTTTCTAAATTTTCAGTTCCTATTTGATCATAGCTGTAGCCATTTTTTTCTTTTGGATTGAATATAACAGAGGGAAATTGATTCAAATTCATGTTGTCATTATAGTTCACGATTCTATAATTCTGTTTCATGAATGAATGAATTGTGTTGTTGGTTTTATGAACTGTGAAATGTTTGTATAAGGTTCAATCATTTTCTCTTCGCTGAGCCCATGCAAGGTGTGCACACAGTCCACAAGGAGTGCATTGACAAAGTTTGTTTCAACTCAGAATATCAAAAGAGGTAGCATGAACTTTCTCTCTACAAAGATTCCAAGGTGACTGTTGCAAGGCGTGCACAGTCATATGCAAGAGCCCAACAATTTCATAAGAATTTGTTGCAAGGAGTTCACAGACCAAAAAATTGACTAAGTGTTGAAGTAAATTTATAACGATTTAAAAGGATAGAAGGATGGAGAAATCTCAAGAGAGATAGCGGGAGAAATATTTAAAGGGAGGAAAGTTATGAAGGTTTCACGAATCCCTAGCTAAGATCCATCCTAGAGGGAGCAGGGTCATTCGAGACCGTTGGATCTGGGTAAATCACATGAGCGTTAAGTTTGTGCCTGCATATAGAAGTGATGATTGGTCGAAGTCCTGAAGAGACCATGGACCATCCATCTTCAATAGGGATAGGTGGTAGAAGACCCATAACTCCAGGTGAAATTACTCTGTATGTTTTGCGAGTAATTTTTTATTGCAGACAAGTGGTATCAGAGCTAAATTTTTTATTGTAGACAACAGGAAAAGGAGACAAAGGAGATCGAAGGTGTACTCTATGTGTGAGAGACAGGCAACACAATTCCATCGAGGAGACGAGTGGAGCCACCTTTAGCCAATCGTGTTGTAGAAAGAGAAATGTAATATTTTCGTGCAATATTAGAGGTAATGGAGGTAGCACCGAGGAGGGAACCTGATGCTAGAGATATCAACGATGCAGATAGTGAAGAAGTAGTAGTCGAAGAAGCTACAAGGGAAAATGTTGTTGAATAACGCTTTTTGAGAGAAGTTGTTAGATTGGGAGAGAGAGCCAATATAGAGGTCCCAATGTATGAAAGAAATTTGGATGCCAAGGAGATGCTAGATTGGATAAGATCCATGGACAAATATTTTGACTATGAATATTTCGATGAGGAGAAAAGGGTGAGACATGTTGTCACCAGGATAAAAGGACATGCATCACTATGGTGGGATGAACTACAGGCTGAGAGGAGAAGGAAGGGAAAATAAAAGATAAAGAATTGGGACAAAATGGTATCCAAGCTGAAGGCTAAATTCATTCCCAAATATTATTAGATCAATCTGTTCATGAAGTTGCAAAATCTGAGACAAAAGGGTATGACAGTTAAAGAGTACATAGAGGAGTTCTACAAGTTGAACATCAGAACTGGAAAAAGAGAGAAAGATGAAGAAAACGTTGTTAGGTACATATATGGCCTGATGTGTGAAATCGAGGATGAAATCGGCATGATGTTAGTGAAGAAAATGGAGAATGCTTATCAATTTACACTTAAGGCATAGGAGAAATTGGCCAGAAAACAAAACCAACGAGGTAGAGTTAAGAGTTCGGCCCCAAACAAAGGCAAGGGAATTGCCCATGACAAGGCATATAAATCCAAAGACGAGACTGAGGAATTGCACAGTCACTTATAAAGAGGAGGAAAAGAGGGTGGTGGAAGAAGTTCTTCTAGAGGAAGAGGAATAAGTAGAGGAGGATAAGTAAGTTCGAACTAAAGAGAAGAATGAGAGAAGTTTTTCTCAATCTAAGTCAAGACACAGAAAGGGATTTTTTCTCGATCTAAGTCAAGATACAAAAAATATCCTCAGTTTTTCTCGATCTAAGTCTTGACTAGATTTTCTCCTCATCTCCTCAACCAACAAAGCTTCCACAATAGATTCATAATCTAAAACATCTATTTAGCTAAAGCTAATAGAGGTGACTAGATTATCCCAAGACTCAGGCAACAAACACAATAGTGTAATATACTTATCTTAATCTTCAAATTTAACTTCCATACTATTCAATTGAACTATAAGGGTATTGAAGGTATTTGCATGGTCAAAAAAATTTGTACCTTCTTTCATCCACAAACTGTACACCTGTCTCTTCAAGTAGATCTTGCTCGTCAAGGATTTCGTCATATATAGACTTTCGAACTTGCTCCATAAGCATGATCTTGTATCCTCTCCTATGATATTAAATAGAACATCATCCAATGGACATAAATTAATGGTATTAAGATCTTCTATATCCAGATCTTCCCATTCCCCATCCTACATGGCTGTTGGTTTCTTTCACTTTCCTACCAATGCTTTTTGCAACCCTTGTCGCACAGGTAAATCCTACATATTGAGCTTCCAGAGATCAAAGTTTATTTTACCACTGAACTTTTAGAATTCAAACTTCAAACTCTGCATCTTATCCATTAGCACAAAATATCCTAATACCCACTGCTTATAATAACCAAGACCCTTTTAAAATAATGTGAAGGAATAATAATATAAACTCCAAAACATTTAATAAAAGGTTTAATTAAAAAATCCTTTTACCAACCTCACCTTTTATTTAAGAATTAAATTCACCTTTTTAGTTCAATTTATACCTTTTACATACTATATTCCAAATATAGTAAACCTTTTAAAGAAGCTTCCATGTGACTTGACTTCTTGACTTGTTCACGCTTTTATAAAAAAAAAAAAAAAGGAAATTCACGTGACTTGTGCAAAATTCTTCATACATTAAGCTTTTCATAAGAAAGAAAAACATATGTGAATGTTATATTAAGGGTTTTGACGCACCATATGATGCATATGACCCGCGACCTGCTTCAAAGGGTTGTTGCACCTCTCAATACACACAGGCTGTGACTATGTCAGGTGGTCGTCGCTCCTCTTAGTATAGCCAGGGTGCGATGATCTCATGAATTTTTGAGGAATGCAAGGTTTACTAATAGGCCTTCGCACCTTCCAAGAGGAGGCCCCTGTGATGATGTGGAAATTAACACACTGTACACAAGTTTCACTCCTACAGCTCTTTCGATAATTTAACGCCCTCAACACCTCTCCTCTAACCAACTCTGATACCACTTGTTAGAATTGCAAATGCATAAAACACAATTCACATATGATAATTAACAATCACACAGATAAGAAACATAGATATTTCACATGGTTCACCCAAACGTTGGGCTATGTCCAGCAAGCATACGCATCGATTGTCTTATTATTCAAATCATGGAGATTACAACAAACTTTCAAGTTCTCTCATTCCTCTCACTCAGTCATATCTTCCTCTATGGGATTACATGAATTAATATACATTTAGAAAAGAAACTGATTATTAAATGCACTCCTATCCATATTCTAACTTGGTCTATTTTAGTTGCAACCAATGTAGAATAGTAGGATACAAATCCATCCTTGGAGGAATTCGTTGTCAGCAAATCCCAACATAGAGGAACAGTCTACTCAGGATATCTTGCAAGACTAAATACATAGTATGCAAAGTGATAATTGACAACAAGAGAACTGATAACTTAGTATCCACAGAGATGGTGGAGAAATTGGAGCTGGAGACAACTGCACATCTAAAGCCATACAAAGTCTCATGGTTGTAGAAAGGACACCAGGTAATGGTTACTAAACAGTGCCTTGTTGAATTTAAGATACAAGGATATAGATATGAAATTATATGTGATGTAATTCCCATGGATGTATGTCATATCTTGTTGGGAAGACCATGGCAGTTTGACAGGAATGTCCTTCATGATGGGAGGAAGAATACATACACATTGGACAAGAATGGTAGGGAACACATGTTGTTGTCAATAGAAGAAAATAAAGTGAAAGAGGAAGCCATCATAGGCATACTTCTAATGAGCGGGAAGGAACTCCTAAAAGAAGTCAAGGAAGAACAGGAGATGCAGTTTGTCGTGGTGAGGAAACACCAAGTTATCCTTACAAGTACTTTGATGGATGATTTACCTAAATAAGTTCAGGAATTGTTGGATAATTTTGCTGACATAGTGGTGGATGAGCTACCTAACTCATTTCCACCCATAAAAATTATCAACCATCATATTGATTTGATACCAAGAGCAGGTCATCCAAACCAAAAAGCATATAGGCTGACACCTCGAGAGAATGAGGATGTAAAGAACCAAGTCCAAGAATTGTTAGACAAGGGTTTGGTCAGAGAGAGCTTGAGACCATGCATAGTGTCAGTTGTGTTGAGTCCAAAAAAGGATGGAGGATGGATAATCTGTACAAAATCAAGAGCCATTAACAATATCACCATCGGGTATAGATTCCCTTGTCCAAGAATGGATGATTTAATGGACTATTTAAGTGGAATTTTTTTTTTTTCTAAGATAGATTTGAACAGTGGATATCACCAAATAAGAATGAGAGAAGGTGATGAGTGGAAGATATCCTTTAAGACAAATGAAGGTTTGTATGAGTGGCTTGTTATGCCATTTGTCTTAACAAATTCCCCGAGTACTTTTATGAGGTTGATGAATGAAATACTGAAAGATTTCATTGGTAAGTTTGTGGTTCTATGTCTATATGATATACTGGTCTTTAGCAAGACAAAAGAGGATCATTTGAGACACCTGACACTAGTGATGAGGAGACTACAATAAGAGAAGTTGTTGATATACCTGAAGAAGTCCTCCATTATGAAGACATAACTCATTTACTTGGGTTTTGTGATCTCTTCAAATGAATTGAATATGGATCCAAAAAAGGTGAAAGTAATCAAAGAATGGAAATCACCAAGGAGTATGTTTGAGGTAAGAAGCTTCCATGGATTAGAAAGTTTCTATAGGAAGTTCATCAAAGATTTCAGTGGGATTTATGCACCCATTATGGATATAGTGAAGAAGAGGCACAAATATTGTAAATGGACACAGGAGGCCGAGAGGAGATTCAATATACTGAAGGATAAAATATCAGAATGACCAATCATGGTCTTACCAAATTTTGGAAAGAAATTTCAGGTGAGATGGGATGCAAGTGGAGTTGCAATTGGAGCAGTTTTGAGCCAGGATAATAGGCATGTTGCCTATTTCAATGAGAATTTGAATGAGACTAAGAGAAAATATTCCACATATTATACAGAGTTTTATGCCATAATTCAAGCCCTGAAGAAATGGAGGCATTACCTTGTTCCACAAGAATTTTTCTTGTATAGCGACAACCAAGCTTTACAATTCATAACCAGACAGGAAAAACTGAATCAGAGAAATGCAAAGTGGGTTCAGTTTATGTTGAATTTTACTTTTGTCATAAAACATATTGTTGGAAATGATAACAAAGTTTTTGATGCATTAAGAAGGAGATGTTTGATTTTGCAGGAATTTCATGTGAAGACCTTGGGGTTTGAACACCTGAAGGATATGTATTGTGATGATCCAGACTTAAAGGACGCATATGAAGCATGTGTAAATACTGTGCTGAGAGACATGATCCAATGGACAGAGTATATGATTCAAGAGGGATTGTTGTTGAAGGGAAATCAGTTGCGCATAATAAAATGCTCAATGAGGGAGAACCTTTTGAAGGAAAAGCATAGTGGAGGATTGGATGGAAATTTCAATCATGATAAAACATTTTCACAGTTGAGAAGTTCATACTATTGGCTAGGTATGAGGACAAAAGTGATAAAATTTGTGAACACATGTAGAATCTGCCAGCATGCAAAGGGTAAAAGACAGAACACTGAATTGTATCAACCATTGTCAATACCATAGAGGCCTTGAGATGAAATAAGCATGGATTTTGTGTTGGGACTGCCAAGAACGCAAAGAGAAAGTGATTCCATATTTTTGGTGGTGGATATATTTTCAAAGTTTGAACACTTTATCCCATGCCAAAAGACAAGTGATGCGACACATGTTGAAAATTGTTTTTCAAGGAAGTTGTGACACTTCATGGACTACCCAGGAGCATTTTCTCAGACAGAGACAGTAAATTTTTTAGTCAATTCTGGAGAACACTGTGGAAAAATTTGGGCATATATTTTTCCTTCATCCCAACTTATCACCCTCAGTTAGATGGACAGAATGAGGTGGTAAACATAAGTTTGGGAAACTTATTAAGGAGTTTGGTCACTAAGCATCATAATAAGTGTTATCAAATTCTTTCAAAAGAAGAATTTGCATATAATGACTCACCAAACAAGAGAACTCGATAGATCCCATTCCAAATATTGTATGGAATGCAACCAAGGGGAGTATCTGAGTTGATAAACTTGGAACATAGTGAGATTAGAAGAGCTGGGGAAAAATATTTTTCCATAGAAATTTAGAAGATCCATAGACAGATCAGAGGACAGTTGTTGAGTTCTAGCTAAGAGTACAAGCGCAGAGTTGATCAACATCATAGGGAACTTCAATTTGAAGTAGGATATTGGGTTCTGGCACATCTCTAGAAAGAAAGGTTCCCTAGGGGAACATATAACAAGTTAAATATGAAGAAGATAGTGCCATGTAAGGTCATAAGGAAGTTTGATGCAAACACCTATGAGATTGAGCTAACAGATGATGTGCGCATATCAACCATATTTAACATTTCAACCCTGTACCCTTACATGGAAGATGAAACAGGGGGATCAAACGATCAAGAGAAGATTCAGTGGGAGAAATAAATGCCTATAGAAGAATAACCACAGATGGAGAAGATCATTGATGAGAGGTTTGGAAAAACAACCACGAGGAAGACGTATTTTGAATATTTTTTCAAATGGAAGGACACCTAATAGAAGATGGAAGTTGGGAAAATGAGGTTGATATCCAAAAACATTGAAGGTCTATCCAAGAGCTCATGGACAGGAATCCATGAATTTTTGGCCAGGGGAGTATGATGCAGGAGCATCGTCAGCAAGAATGCGTGGCAGGACAACACGATGCCTTGGAATCATTTTGGAATATTAAATGTTGGCGTTTACTGCAAATCTTTTGCAGCTGATTGAAAAATCAAAGTAGATCAAATGGTTGGAAGTTGAATGATCACGAGTGATTTGGGAGTTTTCACTCCTAGTCTTCAATGTAACTTAACTAAGGTAGCAATTAGGTTTTGTTTTTGAGTATATGAGTAGCTTGAGGGAACCCTAAGAACCCTCTGAGATAAATAGAGGTTTTGTATGCCCAAATGAGGTTTCTATGAGTTAATAGGAATTTTCAAAATTTTTAGTTTCTATTTGATCATAGCTGTAGCCATTTTTTTCTTTTGGAATGAATATAACAGAGGAAAATTGATTCAAATGCATGTTTCCATTACTTTTTACAATTCCTTCATTATGTTTCAAGAATGAATTAATTGTGTCGTTGGTTATATGAAATCTAAAATGTTTGTATAAGGTTCAATCATTTTCTCTTCGATGATCCTGTGCAAGGTGTGCACACAGTCCACAAGGAGTGAGTTGATAGAGTTTATTTTGACTAGAATGCTCAGAAGAGGTAGCGTGAAATTTACCTCTGCAAAGAATGCAAGGTGACTGTTGCAAGGCATGCACAGTCATCTAGAAGAGACCAACTCTTGCATAAGAATCTGTTGCAAGGAGTGCACAGACCCAAAATTTGAATAAGTGTCAAGGTAAATTTGTAAAGAGTTAAAGGGACAGAAGGAGGGAGAAATATCAAGAGATATAGTGGGATAAATATTCAAAGGAGGGAAATTTATGAAGGTTTCATGAATCCCTGATTAAGATCCATCCAGGAGGGAGAGGGGTCATTCTAGACCGTTGGATCTCGGTAAAGCACACAAGCATTAAGTCTCTGCGTGCATAGAGAACTGATGATTCGTCGAAGTCCTAAAGAGACCAGGGACCATCCATCGTCAATAGGGTGAGGTGGTGGAAGACCCATAACTCCAGGAGAAATTACTTTGGAAGTTTTTCAAAGTAAGGAGAAAGTGAAATCATTGAACCCCGAAGAGCCAAAGCATCGAAGTGGATATAAGTCATTCGATCAAAGGGGATAAATGTGTTGTTAGATTGTGGACTCTGGGTGAAACTCTCTGGGATAAAGAGAGTGCAAAGGAGTTGAAACTCCCGAAGGCCGAAGCCCCGAAGTGAACGAGAATCGTTGATTTGAGGTGGATGCGTGGCGTCAGATCTAAGACTCTGGGTAAAATATACTCTGGGGGAGAGAAGAGAGTGAAAGTGTCGAAGCCCTGAAGCAAATCTTGACCTTTGATCCAGGAGGGTGCCAAGGACTGTCGATCTCGTCTTGGTAGAAAGTGTTGAATCCCCAAAGCGGACTAGAGTAGTTGATTTAAGGAGAACACGTGGCGAGAATTTGTTGACTCTAGGTACAGAACCAAAGAAATTTGTGACCGTCGATCTGCCAGGGACACACATCAACAGATCGTAGACTTCAGTTGAAAGCACTCCGAGGGAAAGTGAGTGTGCATGAATTGAAATCCCCGAAGCCCGAATAGCCGAAGTGATTTGTGGCCATCAATCTATGGGAAACACACGTGAGTAGATTGTAAACTATCGATAAAATCATTCTGGGAGAGCGTGAAGGTTGATAATTGAAATCGTCAAAGCTCAGAGTAGTGAAGAAGATCGCAACTATTGATTTTGAAGGGCCACGCGTCAACAAATTGTGGATATCTGGGATAGTGTGATTGACAGAGAAGTAGACAGATCTCAACCACTGATCACGAGGTATGACCGAGATCAAAATATCAATGGTCAAGCTTGATTGCATGGCTAGAAGGTGATAGACCTTTAATTTTCTTAGTGCAGGCCACAATTGAAACCACGATATTACAAAAGGGACATGCGTCGAAAAATAGTTAATTGCGGGATGAAAAGCAGTGTGGTACTAAACCACTTTTGGTCACTCTGTAATCGTGTGTTATGTGAGGACATAGTTGAGGTCATATGAAGGAAAGGACCTAGCAAGGGGGGGCTAGTGACTATTAATTTAATTCTTCGAAGAGGCCAGGAAAGAAGTCACGGGTTTGACAGAACCTATATGAAGAAGAAAGGGGACCTGTTTAAGATTGATTGGGGTCTAATAAAGGCCTGAAGAGTCGATCTGACTCCTTGAATTGAACGATCATAGACCGAGAGGTGAAGCAACCCCTAGGAGAGAAGGGAGGTCTACATCACCCACCATCCATTTCACCCTGAGATGTGAGATCTATGGTTTCTATTAAATGATTGTTGCAATATAAAAGTTGGGTTTCTATATTTAATTTGAAAGAACAAAAAAAATATGACTTTCATATCAATGGCATCCACAACCACTCTGCACTCAATGCCGAAGGGTTTATATAAAGATCATTTTCTCTCCTTCATGGATATAAACTATTAAATATTACTCCTAAAAGTTTCAGATTATGTTTTCACCTCTTTTGGGGCCCTATGCACTCATATAGGCCATCATTCTCTTCCCAAAAGGCTTTACCCTCTAATAGTGTCCTCTGGGTGTTGTTGAGGTTGTAAATCATTGAAGTCGATTGTATTAATAGAGAGAGAGAGAGACTTGGTAATTGAGATCAAGCATGTCAATTGAAGGTGTTGAGTGATCAAGTGCTCAATCATAGAAAAATAAGAATAGTTTCCAAAGAAGAGAAATCAATCGAAAATTTACTGATTCAAAAGGATTGATCGATTGAATAAGAATCCATTTTCTCATTGCACAAGTCTATCTAAGGAAAAGGGTTTCTATTATTGAGAACCAAATTCCTCATCAGATAAATATATCTCAAGGAAAGTGATTTTATTGGTATGAATTGCATGGCCAAGAAAGGAAGAAAATCAACTTGGCTCAAAATTGACTTGCCACCCATTGAAATTTAGGAAGAACATTCTAAGTGTTGTGAGCTACATGGAAGTGAAGGTGTTGAGTAATGTAAAGATGAGGGCAAGACACTTGGATCTCATTGACTTGTTAAAGAAATTTTTTGATTCCCTTCTCCAATTGACATTTCCATTGGATTTTGAAACCAAACAACATGACGATAGAAATACAATTCATAGTATCAATGATTATAGGTATATCATGAATGTTTTTGAATTGATTATCACATGTCATTGAATTGAATGAAAATTTTCATTAATGAGAGTACTCTATTCTTGTTAATATGGGAGTGCCTAATAAATTGCAATACTTGAGCATGAATCTTCCTTTGGCTACTATATTTTTCTCATGGTTTAGAGAAAGAACATATATGCAATCTCCCATTTCCTTGTCTTCTAGCAAGAGGACAGAGAATACAATTGTCGATAATATTCTAATTTGTAGGATAATGTATATTCTTAGGTTTGTATTCCATTGGAGAAATGATATTGAAGGAGTGATCTCTGTGCAATTTTGGTGTCTAATTACACAACAACTAACATAGTTTCCTAGTCATTTCAATAATGAGCATAGAAGTGTTGATGTCTTGTTTAATGCACAGAATGGACTGTTCATACCATACATAGTTGTTTTAATTTCAAATCTCTCATAGTGGACTCACATATCCAATCATGCATATAGATATGATTGGTAATTTCCTTAGCATTAGGAGACAACAAAAAAAAGCATCATTACATGATTGCTAGAGAATATGGAGTAGATAAATTAGACTTTATGTAACTGAGATCCCATAAAAGTTGTGTAGTTGTGGTGACATAGTGGTTATTGATTCACTTAGAATATCACTTATTATTTCCATTGTTCGTTGGTTTTAATTTTTAGCCTACACTAAGAACAAGGACCTATTAATCATTCATAAGATAGAGTTTAGTGTTTCACTCAAACTTTCATCAAGAATAGAGGTCTAGTAGCCATTTTGAAGACAATGTTATCTATATAAGACTCAAAATAGAGAGACGAAGTTTAGAAATAAACACTTGCATAGTATCTTTGGTGGTGAAGCAAGTGGGTTATAAGTCCATCATTTACGGATTAGTGGATGGCAACAAGAGAATTCACTATTTCCTTAGAAGATTATATTGGTTAGGCTACTCCATAGGTAATTTAACAATTAGGTATTTTCAATTCATCTCTTATTTTTATTGTGTACATCAATGAAACTTCATTAGAATGGATTTTGATGTTATATGAATACATTAGGTTGTGTTTCTAAGTGAAAGTAACAGTAGATAAGAATGAACAAATAATAATGGGTGAAGAAAAATATGATACTAAGTGAAAAAAATAATCGATAAGATGAATAACAACAAATAATAGATAGGGATAGGAGTAAAATAGTGATGAGAATTTATGTTTTATAATCCCATACAAAGATTTTGGTTTTGATGAGAGTCCCAAGTCTCATTTTTCTTACCAAAAAGATCACTTCTCATGAAAATCCCAAGTCTCATTTATCTTACTACAAAAGATAGTCCCAAGTCACATTTATCCTACTCGAAAAGATAATTATTTTAAAGAAATATTCTATTATATTATAATTAGGAAGCATCATATATTATTTTTTAAATAAATAATTAAAAAAAAAATTAACCATGGTTATAATTATAATATTAATTTTTTTAGTGTGAGACATTAAAATGTAGTATATTTTTTAAGATGAGATTAATATTTTTCATGTATGTATATATTTAGTTTTAATTTATATTATGAGTATGGATTGTATAATTTTATATGATGCATTTTTATTAGGTTATATTACAAAATGATATGTAAACAAGGTGTGTAACACTAAAATATATGATATTAGAAGTATTTAATACTAGTAACAACCACTTTTATGTAAAAAATGGTTGATATATGTTGATCTCCACCATTAATTTTAAAAGGTGAAAAATGGTGTCGATAGACGTATATCAACTACTTTTTACATAAAAGTGGTTGTTGCTAGTTGACGACCGATATACCTTGGGACTACAAGTAATATAATAATACAAATATATTAATCTATAAATTAATTTAAAATACATTAATTCAAAACATTAATGTATTGCATTAATACATTATAAGACAATAATATAAAATAATAATATATTTTATTAATACATTATTATTAAATATTACATTTATGTGATAATTGATCAATACACTAATTATACATCAATCATACATTATTGTATGAATTTATATAATTTATAAATTAATGTAATAATGTATAGTTAAAATATAATTAGTGTATTAATTAATTATTACATAGATAAATGTAATATATAATAATAATAATATATAAATTAAGATAATTAATTTACATTATGATATGATGCAACTTACTAATTGATCAATACATTATTAATGTAATGTATTAATTAATTAATATCGTAATACATTATTAAATAATACATTACTAGAGTATTGATTTAACTTTATAAAATAATACAATAAATGCTTGAATATATACATCAAATATATTATTATATTTAATGCATTAATAAATAAATTAATAAAATATAAATACATAAAAAAATTATATATTAATAATACATTATTAAATTAGTAATACATTGAACTTGTTGTATTTAGTAATACATTATTACATTATTCTAGTGTATGAATTAAAATACTAATACATTAATATATAATGTAACATATTAAACTATTGATAAATAAATAAATTATTAAAGAAATTAAATAATATATCAATTTATCATTACATTGTACATCTTGAGTGGGCCTAATGGTTAAGAACATGTGTTTCCTCTTAAGAGGTCACAAGTTCAAATCCTCCTAGACTTTACCACTCAAATCTATGGGAGGGGAGGTCCCTTGTCCCACAAGCAAGGGGGTCTCATACACCAATTTGGTAAGGCTTGGTATTAATACACTAACAAAATAATACATTAATAATATAATAAAAATATCAATACATAAAAGACATTAACAAAGTATTAATACAATGATAAAATAATATATTAATAAAGTAGCAATACATCGAAGTTAATGACTTTAGTAATACTTTATTAAATTATTAAAATATTAATAAATAAATCCATTGTGAAAGTAGTAATATAGAGTAATATAGATAGATTAAACTTTATATAATAATAAAAAGTGGATGTTATTGATTAATAATTAATTTACAAGCATTAATTACTAAATATTAATATGTAAATTATCATTATATTAATTATGATTATAAACTTTGTAAATATAATATAATTAATAATATCTATATATTTAATTTAGAAATTCATAATTAATTAATAATATGTAAAAAACTAATAAGTTAAACTTTATTAAATATATGTAATGTAGATATTAAATGTTCGTCACAATGTGACGTTGGAAAATATTTGACGCAATGGGATTGTAGGAATGTTCATGACAATGTAACATTCATAAATGTTTATCACAATAAGACGATAGGAATGTTCATCAAAATGGGATGTTGGAAAATGTTTGTCACAATGCGACATGGGGAAATGTTAATTACAATGCAACGTTGGGAAATATTCAACACATTGGGATGGTACGAATGTTCGTCACAATGCAACGTTGGGAAATGTTCGTCACATTGGGATGGTATGAATGTTCGTCACAGTGCAATGTCGAGAAATGTTCGTCACAAAGAAATGTTGGGAAATGTTCTTCACAATGCGACATTGGGAAATGCTCGTCGTAATGGGACGGTAAGAATTTTCATCACAATGAAATGTTGGTAAATGTTCATCACACTATGAACTTGGGAAATGTTCGTCACAATGGGATGCTAGGAATGTTCATCACAATACAACATGAGAAGTGCTATGTCAAAAAGTGACATCACGAATGTTGTTTGTGAGTGTGTGGCGTTGGACACCCACATTTAATAAATTAATATATATATTAAATATATGCAATGTAGGTATTAAATGTTGGTCACAATGTGATGTTGGAAAATATTTGACACAATGGGATAGTAGGAATGTTCATGACAATGTAACGTTCAGAAATGTTTGTCACAATGGGATGGTAGGAATGTTCATCAGAATGCAATGTGGTAAAATGTTCGTCACAATGCGACATTGGGAAATGTTAATCAACATGCGACATTGGGAAATATTCATTACATTGGGATGGTACGAATGTTTGTCACTATGTGGCATTGAGAAATGTTCTTCACATTGGGACGGTACAAATGTTCATCACAATGCGATGTTGGGAAACGTTCGTCAAAATGTGAAGTTGGGAAATGTTCTTCACAATGCGATGTTTGGAAATTTTTGTTGCAATGGGACAGTAGAAATTTTCATCTCAATGCAATGTTGGGAAATGTTCATCACAATGCGATGTTGGGAAATGTTCGTCACAATGGGATGGTAGGAATGTTCGTCATAATGTGACATTAGAAGTGTTATGTCAGAAAGTGACATCATGAATGTTGTTTGTGGGTGTGTGATGTTGGACAATGATCATGACAATGTGAAAAAGGAAAAAGTTAGTAACATAGTCGGGTGTCAACATGCTCATCACATTGTGAAAATATGACTCAGGGATTTATTTTTCATAGAGTGATGAAGTGAATGTTTATCAAAAAACAACGTTGGGTAATGTTCATAATGTCACAAAGAAAAAAGTTGGTATCATGTTGAGGTTTCATCATATCTGATTACAATGTTGGTGGAAGGATGCTAGGCTTAGGAACATTGGAACATGACATCAAGGGTTATATAAATTTAAGTTTTTCATTATGAGAACTATATAAATTTATGTTTTTTTAGTGAGGGTTAATTTCCATCATGAAGAAGTTTAAACTATGGGGAAGATAAATTTTATAAAACATTTTAATAAGTTACGAGAAAAAATAAACTTTGAGCATCATTGAATTTTAGCTATTAGAAATTTTAAACCTAATGCATCACAAAAACTCACAGAATCCATGGTATTGTCTAGAGAGGAATGATTGATAAGAAAAATGGTTTGTACTAAGGTAACCAATGTTTAGTTCCAAAAGGGAATGCTTTTGATAAATCCCTAAAAAGATTCTTGTTGAAGAAGATAGTCGAGGGATTGCAACATGAAAAATGAAATAGAAGCTATCGGGAAACCTTGATGGGAATAAAGATGACAATTTCATCTAAACTGCCCAATAGTTGATTAAGAGGTTGAAAAGGGTTTCCACATCTTTAAGGGGGAAAATGGCATTCAAAACCTGGAGCTTTAAAAATTGCAAAAATGGAAGGCTACTCCATTGTTGTGATACACTCCATAAAACAAATATGGATCCATGCTTCAAGAATAGCCTAAATATTTTAAGATTGATTCTTAGTGTCCAAACTACATAATGTTCACTTGTAGGGTTCATTATATACAATAATATCATTATTTTATCAATTTAATATCATTTTTTTCGTCACTATATCGTGGTAAGCTTATCCATATTCCATGTGTATAATTAAATGTTTAAAAAAATATAAATGGGCATTTCATTAATAGCTTAAACTATTTAAAATATATATATTTAATACCCAAAGCACATAAACTTCAATTACTAAAATACATTACATATAATAATATCAAATTGTTTTATAAAAGAAATACAGATCCATGCTTCAAGAATAACCTAAAACAACATAACGTTCATTTCTATGGTTAATTATATACAATAATATCATTATTTTATCAATTTAATATCATTGTTTTCATCACAAGTATTTATAATTATTTATTTACATTTTTAAAATAATTTAAATCTTTTAAAAATAATTTTTAAATTTTTTATAACATAAATATCTCTTCTTAAAATTCACTATATATAATAATATCATTGTTACACAAACTTAATATTAATCCAAATAAACCCAACCACATTTATTATGTTAACATAACAAATAGTTAGAAAAAACAAAAAAGCTATAACGCTTTGGTAAGAACAAGTTTGAGGAAAAAAAAAAACTTTAATTTCCAACATATGCAAATTCTAGAGTTCTTACCTAAGACAACATTGCATCCAAAAAGTTCAATGTGAAGAGGTTATTCATTCCCAATTTTATCGGAATAGGTTATTCCTGTAGTAAACATATCTTATTTTGGGGAATTTCATTTCAATAGGATTTTTGTGTTATTGAAAATTTTCTTGTATCCGAATCTAAAATTATTCATATTGACCACTTTGAAAATTTCCTTCACTTATATTTATCGTTTCTATTATTCATATTGACTACTTTGAAAATTTTCTCCATCGTTTCTGTTAAGAGTGTTTATTACGCCGAAAGGCTTATACCTATTGATAATGGACAGATTTAATAGGGGTTTAGTGCTTAATAAGTTTTCTATGGACATGATTAAATATGGCTGGAATATTCTTAGTAGTCACACAAAATAAATGGCTGTGATT
>ML788595.1:38992-49746 GCA_009831015.1 Picea engelmannii | reverse complement strand
AAAAAGCAAATGTAAAATAGAATATACAAAAAACAAATGTAAAATAGAATATGCATGAAAAATAAGATATGAAACTAATAAGTAGGAATGTTTATATTATAAATGTGTTTTTTCCTTATTTTAGTTTTTTTATTAAAATTGTATAATCTTATATAAATAAAAAAATGTTTTTCTATTTATATTTATATAAATTGTAGTTTTTAGGGACTAAATTTAATAATTTTAGAGAACATTAGTAGTCGTTTATTTAAAAATATATATTTTATAAATTTCTAGGAATATCAAAATGATGGGTTAGTAAGTTGTGTAACCCGCAACATCCTCGGCCAGCCCATCCAGGGCATGCTACTCTAGAGAATGCTTTTGTTCTCTCTATGGAACATATTGTAACATACCCAACAACCAACTCAGCTATGCTACATAAAAATTTTAAACTGCATCCAATTAAACCATATACACACATAACTCTTGCAGAAATGTATATAAAACGTAAATAGATAAATAAACATGTAAATGCATGGATTCATAATGAAATAATAGTAAACATATACATGAAGCATATACAGGAAATACCCATAAATATAAATATAGTTATAACCACACGTAGGATAAACCCATAAAAATAACCACATAAATAATAATGCAACATGTAAATTCATTACACAATTGACACTTATCTTGGTAAGAATATCACCAACTTCATGCAGAATTTCGACAAACCTCCCAGCCTTGGACCACACTGCTCATCACTCTCATAAATGGGTCACCCCCGAGTTGAGACTAAATGCCACCCGGGTAAAGGAGTTCCTAACTGGGTTGATGTATCATAGACAACAAGAAAGACTCTGTCACAAATGATAACTCAAACTAACAACCTATAGTTCCTTATTCCCCACATGCCTATCCCACTCGAGGAAGTGTGCCCCTTCTCTTCTCAACAGTCTTTCGGCTACCCCACTTCCTTTTCGAGCTTCAGCGATAGGCCAGACAAGAAGTCTCAGAGCCTTGTAGCTGCAGTTTAGCACATTCAGGAAATTAATTCCCAACAATTCTCTCACCTGGAGATATTTCTCACGAGCTTGACAACCCGCCTATTCAATATCCCACGGGCCTGACAACCCGCTTCTTTAGTCCGGCTGTCAAGCTAACCAACTACACAAATAGGTATGGGTATGGATACAGGTTCATGTACAGTGACATGAAGGTACGAAGGACAACTGAATTAGTGAGTGAATGCTCATTCGATGGTTGAATGATGGAAGCAAAATGGAAAATGAACTAAGTTCAAACTATATGTATGCATGTCCCCAAATTGAAACTTGTCATGTTGGGAGCTACTTTGCCCCACTTGTCACCATCCTTAGACTTAAGATAAAATAATTATCCATACTTTATATTTTAAAGAATATTAATATAATATTCCTTTTTGGCTTAATCTCCCTAGCTTAGCCCTTCTTCCTTAACTTTTTGCCCCCCCTTTCCCTTACTAGTGTAGTTTACTCTCCCATACTCTTTTATCATGGTCAATCTATGTGCAACGATGTATTTTATATTAATGATGAGACATATATCATATATAAAAATAGGTGCAATGACATTTAACACCTAGGCTCTTTGGCCTAATCATCACAAAACTGACTCACCAGACTATAAAGCACAACATATACATAAATGTTCCCTGCCTCAAAATTGTGCGCACTTAAGTTGTCGTGTACAGTATCCTGTACACACTTCATCATTTTACTAGTCTGTAAATGTGCGCGCTATGCTATGAAATGTGCATACAAAAATGATATCAAATAGCTCACAAACTTAAGTACATTTTCATTTACATTTACAATTGGTTTTGGCCTACAGATATTAGAATCTCCTCCAATTATTTATGCATTGTCCTCACTACATTATATACACATATACAACAAAATTTCAAAAATCTTCAAAAAGATGTGAGTATTTCCCCCGCATTGCATCCTCATGGTCCCAGGTAGCGTCCTTGGGACTGTACCAGGCCCATTGGACCTTTACAAGCACTATGAATCTATTCCAGAGCTGTTTGATTTTTCGGTCCATAATGCGTACCCGATGCACTGGGAAAGCACCTTCTTGCTCCACCTGAATCACATTCTAATCAATAACATGGCTAACATCAGGTATATATTTCTTGAGCAATGATACATGGAGTACATTATGAACAGACATAGATGCAAACAATGTAATCATATAAGCTACTCGATCAATCCTCTCTAGGATTTCAATCAACCCACAATAGCGAGCTGTCAACTTTGAACAATTTTCCAACTTTAGGGAACTTCTTATGGCCTTCACTTTCAAGAATACATGGTCCCCAAATTTGAATTCCCTGTGAGTTTTCTTCTCTTGCCAACATAGATTTTCTGTCTATCTTGGGAATCCTTTAAATTTTTTTTATTTTCAACATTTGCTCCTCCATTTCCCTGAGTAAATATAGCCCAACTGTAGTGTCCCCAAGGCCGAGCCCCGATGTAAACCATGATCTGAAAGAGATTGTAAATATGTGTTATAGGGTGGTGAGCCGAGTTTTGTATAAGCCAGTAGGCTTATGTGTTTGATTAGGCCAGAGAGCCTAAGGATTGAAGGCCAAGGGCCTCGATTTTGTATCTGTATATATATGCAGCACATCAATAAAATATAAACACCGCTAGGTGCAGACCGACCATGATGAATGAGTGATGGAGGACTGAGCATCCATAGAGTGGGCAAGGAACTAGGGGCTGGAAGGTGGGAAGGGGCTGAGTGATGAGCCTAGGGGCTTAAGCCTGGGAAATAATATTTTAATATTATTTTAAAAAGAGACATGTGCATTTCCGTTTATCCTAAGTTCCTGGCAAGGGAAGGAACATGCAAGGGGGATGTACGTTGTGGTATGCATGCAGTTCCCAGGGTGATAGGTGTTAACCCTGGTGCATGCAAATATAATCTCCAAGATGAACCGTGGGAGGGGATCTTCTCCTCCATTCGGACCCGAACCTCTGAGCGTGAGACCAGTACGACCTCTGCCAGAATACCCTGGTTCATCTCTGAAGCCGTAAAGCCTGTGTTGGTGCTACAAAAATATGGGTATGCCCTCTATTCTGGGAGCCGAGAAGATTGTGTCCGTCTGAAAATCCAGTTGACTCTTTACCCATTCGAACCAAGGAATCTGTGTAATTTCTTGCGTGGATTGTTGTCACGCATTTCCAGAACCATCACCTTGAGATCATCCTGTGATTGCTGAACCGGTTTGGGGAAGCCTGTGTCTATTTTTCCTGTGGGTTGTTGTGACCATGCAGTATTGGACTGCGTGAGGCTTGTTGGCCTATGAGTGACTCCTCCAGGTGAGAGAGTGCGCAGAGGAAGGAGAGAACTCCTGGAAGGAACCCTGTATCTTCCATAGAGCCCGGAGACTTCCGGTCCGGTTTGTTCCTGTAACCCAAGGTAAGGGAGACTGGTAGTCGAAGGACTGTCCAGGTGACAGAGAAGGTTCACTCTCCTGGGGTGGAACATGCATGTGGGGAATGAGGGTCTGTGGGCAGTGAGCGTGGGAGATTCCTGGGAGAGCATTCTTCCTTGTGGTTATGTGTGATGTCTTCCCTGTAACCTCACCCTAGCCTAGGATCCTTGCCTTGGGGTGGACCTCGGTCCCAGCTCAGGGGTGACCCATTGTTGAGCTGATGAACAGTGTGGTCTAAGGCTGGGAGGTTCGTGGAAGGCCTGCACTTGGTTGGTGATTTCTACAGCTGTTAAAAGATAAGTATTCTGAATTATGCTTTGATCATGTTTTGCATGGCTGAGCTGTTCATGTATCATGTTTCTGCTATGTAAAATGAATTGTTGTTGAATGCTATGGCTTGTTTAATTGTAGCAACAACTTATATATTTTACTCTGAGATTTAAGTGTGTTTAATTGTTTAAATGCATTTTCTTATAATGTTTGTACGAATTATGTAAAAATCCATGTATAGAATGGTAACTGAGAGGTTTGGAAACCTCGGTAGTGAAAAGGGTACACTACAAAGTGGTATCAGAGCTAAGGTTTCAACACTGAGCCTAGATGGGCCAGTTGAGTGGTCTTTGGACCGAGGGTGAGAGGAGAAATTGTGTTTGGAGGACCAATTTCAGACCCTGGTATGACCTAGAGTGTATAGGAGTTTAAACTCGAGAGGATCGTGAGTCGTAAGATCACTGTGGGATTACCCGTCAACCGTCCAAGTTGACAGAAGCTGCACAGGGTTTAAGTCCTCATGGGTAGAGGAGAAGTCCCAGAGAGGCGTCGGGATATTAGAGTCATCAGGGTTTTTCTAAGGCAGAGAATCGATACCTTGTGATTCTCGAAATCCCAAGAAGAGATCCTAGCCGTTGATCTCGGCAGGACACGTGTCATCATTCTAGGAGGCATCGAGATTTTACCCATCGGGGAATTGGAAGACCCATGCACATGACAACGGGAATCACTATATCCCGATACGTGATTTCCCGACGGGTACAAGGACAGAGTGGGGACCACCAGGGTTAGAGTGGAGGACAGATGTCACCCCACGTCGGGGTTCGAAATTTTGTAAGTTCCGGGAACAAGTACAGTGAGGTTTTGATATCATGAAACGTGATTTCTCGATTTTCAAAGGAGTGTGGGCCATAGCCGAGGGGTTAAGGTCAAAGCTCATAGGGAAATCGGGGATTCCGTGGTCAATAGTTTTGGCACATTTTGATTCGCAAAACCCCGAACCCTGATAAGGGAAAAGGCCGGGATCACGAGTCAACGATCACATAGTGTAGAGCCCATGGCACGGGCTAGCGCTTAAAGGAACGCGTCAGAAGTCGGAGGATCAGGAGTTCCGAGTACGTGAGCATCGCGACATCATGAATCCCAAAACCCCGACAAGATCTTTGAGTAGAGGTCACATGGACCTAGGCTTAACCGCGAAGGGTTAAGGAAAAAAGGCGCATCGAAAAATCAGGATTTCGAGAAATCTGATGACATGAAACATACTTCTCATAAAAACGCGAATTCCGATATCGCGATGTAATTATTTAACCCTTAACCATTCTTAGCGGTGATTAGATTAATTCCAAACTTTACTTAAGGATTAAATGTATCGGGAACTCGAGAAACACGATGACAAGATTATTTGATTTTATAAAACCGCGAATCCCGATATTGCGACGTGATTAACTTAACCTTTAAACCTTTTAATTATGAATTAAGTAATTTAGTTTTCAAATTTAATTGAAGATCAACGTTAATTAATTATCCTTATAAACAAGGATTAAAGTTAAGCTTTCTTTGAATGACCTTTAATACGTCATCGTCCGATTTAGTAAGGTCTATTATATGTGTGAGGTGACCAAGACTATAGAAAACTCATGCAAACCACATAGTTGAACAAGTCATAAAGTATCGGTCACGTGGACCAAGGCCTAGCCAGGAGGGATAGCGCACAAAGGGTCGCATCGAGTTTTGAGGACTGAAATCCTGATAGGAAGGTAAGGCCACGGTCACGAAGGCATGGTCATATGCGACAAGAGATAAGCTCAGGAGGGCTCGCGTGTGAAGAAAGCTCATCGCAAATCGGGAATCGGAGATTCAAACCACCAGAACATTGTCGGTTTCAAAACCCCAATAGAAGGAAGGGAGACCTTGAAGAGTTTCTTGTGGGAGGAAAAATTTCCTGATAGGGAAATAGGAGAATTTCAAGAAACCCGAAAAACATAGATCCAGACAAAGCTCAGAAAACTTGTGAAGTTGAAATGTCTTTCATTCTTGTTCGTATTAGTTATAAATGTTGTGGATTATTCATGAAGTCTAATGGCCTGACAATTTTTGAATTGGATTTCACAGTGTGTGTTCAGAATACGACAGAGGCCAAAACTCTAGTTAATCAACGCTGAGTATGGAGTGGGGAAGAGTGCAAATTACCCCTGAAATGAAAGACGAATGGGAAGGGAAGGATGTTAACCTGGGATTCGAAGGATCGAACTCTAATGGGCATGGAAGGGAGATGGATAAGGAAGGACATATAATGAAAATCCTTGAAGGATTGCAAAGAGAGGCCAAGGAGCGTCGAGTTGATAGCCGAAAGCTCATGAAAGTTAAGGATCGGTAAGGGAAATTAAACTTAAAATTATTGCAGAGTCTCGAAAGAATAGAGAAGAAACTTGATAAGGGAAGAGACTCAAGTACGACATAGAGTCGCAGAGACCATGGGAGAAGAATTAGATCGAGGAGTGGTAGCCGACGTCACAGTCGCTCCCAAAAAAATTCAGACAGGGAGACACACAGTAGTTCGAGCGCGTCCCCTACCAGAAAACATCGAAGATCTGGAAAGGAGGAATTGAAAGGAGAAATGAATAAAATTAAACCTCCAACATTCGATGGAGAGCATAAGAAGGAGGAATATGCTGAGACATGGTTGCTTGGCATGAAGAAATACTTCCAGCTACAGAATTATTCTTCCCATCTAGAAGGAAGAATTGCAATATACCAGTTGAAAGGAAAAGCATTCATGTGGTGGTATAAGTTTGTGCAGGTGCAACACATTCAAGGGAAATAAGTCACTTGGAAGGAATTCAAGAGGTATTTCAAGAAGAAATACTTGACTAAAAGATACTATGAAAGAAATATGAAGGAGTTCTTCGAACTCAAATTGGGCAATATGGCCATTGATGAGTATGAGCGAAGTTTTCTCGAACTACTGAAGTATGTTGCATTCATCAAGGACAAAGCTGTTAAAATTCAGAGGTACCTGAGTGGACTGCCACCTTCCATTGGTGACAAGATTCAATATGATGATCCTAAGACCATGGAAGAAACCATAAGAAGGGTGAAATGCCTATATGAACAACAAAGGGAAAAGCCTACCTTTCGGAAGGCTTGGGATGACCAGAAGAGGTTTAAGAAAGAACAGAGGCATAAGGGAAGTAACCCTTCCATTTTCAGAAATAGTCCTTGGGGACAGTCATCTTTTAAAGAGCCCATGAAAGTTGAAGGGAGTGAACAGATGCCAATGCCTCCATGCATGGAGTGTTGGGGCTGTAAAGGGAATCATAGGTACAGAGACTGCCCCCACAGAAAAGACAAAGCAAGAACTGTCTATACTGTTCAGCAAGCTGAAACAATGGAGGATATGGGCAGTAGAACACCGAGGATGTACGCAGCCCTGGACAACAAGCAAGAATAATTTCAATCACACATGATTGAAGGGGAAGGTATGATCAACAACCAACCACTTGTTATTTTGATTGATTCAGGGGCTAGCCATAGTTATGTAGATCCTAGGGTGGTGGAAAGTTTGCATCTAATGAAGAGAAAACATGAGAAGTATTGGTTCGTGTAGTTAGCCATAGGGACCAAGAGGAAGGTCACTGAATTGGTTAATTCTTGTTTAGTGGATGTGAAAGGAATGAGCACTAAGGATGAATTGAACATTCTGCCTTTAGGATCATATGATTTCTTAATTGGGATGGACTGGTTGGACCAGCACCATGCCCTTCTGGATTGTCGAAACACGAGATTTACATGTCTAGACGAAGAAGGAAATCAGGTAACAGTCCATGGAATTCCCAGAGCCGTGGCTGTGAAGGAAATCTCAGCCATGCAGCTGAAGAAATGTTACCGGAAAGGCTGTCAATCTTTTGCAGCCCGGGTGGAAGAAGTATTCCAAAATTTGGTCTCGAATCTGGAAGACCACGGGGTTCTCAAAGAGTTTGAGGACATGTTTCAAGAGGTGCATGGACTACCACCGAAGAGGGACATTGACTTTTCTATAAATCTAATGCCTGGAGCAGCTCCAGTTTCAAAAGATCCTTATAGGATGAGCACACCAGAGCTGAAAGAGTTGCAACTGCAGCTCGAAGATATATTAAAGAAAGGGTACATTCATCCTAGCATGTCACCGTGGGGAGCCCCAGTCCTATTTGTGAAGAAGAAAGACGAAACACTGAGGCTCTACATTGACTTTCGGCAGTTGAATAAAGTCACTGTCAAAAACAAATATCCTCTACCAAGGATTGATGATCTTTTTGATCAGTTGAAGGATGCAAAAGTATTTTCGAAGATAGATATTCGATCTGGATATCATCAAGTGAGGATAAAAGATGAAGACATCAACAAGACTTCCTTCAGAACAAGGTACGGTCATTATGAGTTCACTGTGGTGCCGTTTGGACTGTCCAATGCGCCTGTTGTCTTCATGTGCCTAATGAATGGCATGTTCAGAAATTATTTGGACAAGTTCATCATAGTCTTACTGGATGATATCTTGGTGTACTCCAAGACAGAGGAAGAACACAAACAACATCTTAGAATGGTGTTGCAGGTGTTGAGAGAACACCAGCTTTACGCAAAACTGAGCAAGTGCTCATTTTACCAAAAGCAGATCCATTATCTGGGACACATTATTTCTAAAGGAGGGATCGTTGTGGATCCTGAGAAGGTACAGGCCATTCAAGAGTGGCCAGTGCCAAGAAATGTGACAGAAGTTAGATCCTTTATGGGTATGGTAGGTTATTATAGGAGGTTCATAGCCGGATTTTCAAGGATAGCTCATGCTATCACTTCCTTGCAAAGGAAGGAGAAGAAGTTCCAGTGGACGGAACAATGTGAGAGAAGCTTCCAGCAATTGAAGCAGTTTCTCACTAGTGCTCCAATCCTAAAGATTGTTGATCCAAATAAATATTACGTAGTGTGCATAGATGCGTGTAAGGAAGGGTTGGGAGGAGTTCTCAGCCAAGAGGGATCTGTAATTTGTTATGAATCCCGAAAGATGAAAGAACATGAAAATAATTATGCCACTCATGATTTAGAGCTGGCAGCAGTTGTCCATGCATTGAGGAAATGGAGACATTACCTCATGGGTAAGAAATTTGAATTAAGAACAGACCACAATGGTCTGAAGTATTTATTTGATCAACCAACCTTAAATGCCAGGAAAATTAGATGGCTGGAATTTCTGTGCGAATATGACTTTGATATCAGGCATATCAAAGGAAAAGACAACAAAGTGGCTAATGCACTCAGCAGAAAAGTGCATGAATTACATGCTACAACCATTAACATCTACAAAATTGAGTTGAAAGACAGAATTATGGAGGCTGCAAGTGTTGATTTGCAGTACAAAAGACTTGTAGCAAAGCTATAGCAGCATGAAAGACCACAGATCGAGAAAGGTTATACCTTAGGAACTGATAGTTTACTTCTGTATAAAAACAGAGTGTATGTACCTAATGACCGAGAATTGAAGTTGGCAATTCTAAAAGAAATGCATAATGTGACTTATGCTAGTCATCCTGGATATCAAAAGACTGTGGCAGCAGTCAAAAGCCATTATTTTTGGCCAGGTATGAAGAAGGAAATTGCTGAATACATCGCCAGATGTATGGAATGCCAGAAGGTCAAGGCTGAGCACAGACATCCAGCAGGGTTATTGCAGCCTTTACCTATTCGTGAGTGGAAATGGGATGTGGTAACAATGGATTTTATCACAGGATTGCCCAGAACAAGCAAGCAGCATGATTCAATCATGGTGGTGGTGGACAAGCTTACTAAACCTACCCATTTTATTCCACTGAAAACCACCCATAGAGCAGCAGATGTTGCTGATATATTTTTAAAAGAAGTTGCACGCTTGCATGGAATTCCTAAGACAATTGTGTCTGATAGAGACCCAAAATTTACTTCGAATTTCTGGAGAGGACTGTTCAAGGGATTCGGAATGGATCTATACTTCAGCACAACATATCATCCCGAGTCTGATGGACATACAAAGAGAGTAAACAAAGTAATAGAAGACATGTTGAGAATGTATGTGATGGATAAACCATCAAGGTGGGAAGACTACCTGCATTTGGTAGAATTCGCCTACAATAATGGGTATCATACATCTCTGAAGATGAGCCCATTCGAAGCACTTTATGGAAGAAAGTGAAACACTCCAGTTAGCTGGGATAATCCAGCTGACAGAACAGTAATTGGACCTGAACTACTCAGAGAGATGGAAGATCAGATGATAAAAATCAAATAGAATCTGAAAGATGCCCAGGATAGGCAGAAAAGTTACGCTGATAGTAACATAACCCATAGAGAATTCAAAGTGGGTGACCATGTCTTCCTGAAAGTGAAAACTAACAGGAGTTCCCTGAAATTGGGAAGTTGCGCCAAGTTGGCAGCAGTATTTTTTGGGCCATTTGAGGTCCTGGAAAGGATTGGGCCAGTTGCATACATGCTTGCATTACCTGCATCTATGACTGTACATAATGTATTTCATGTTTCACTCCTTAAGAAATATGTACCTAATACTAATCATGTTATCGATTGGACTGTGATCCAGGTGGAACCAGAAGGTGTCCTCCAAGTGCATCCTGTACGCATATTGGACAGGAAAAGAAAAAAACTCCGGAATCGATCTATAGAGATTGCAAAGGTCCAGACGACTTGGTATGGTCCTAAGGACGCGACATGGGAGCATGCAAATTTTATGCGAGCAGAGTACCCGCATCTTTTTGAAAATTTTGAAGAGCTTGCAGATGTTATGTAAAGTTGCACTGAGGATAGTGCAAAAATAAGGGGAGGGGGATTGTAGTGTCCCCAAGGCCGAGCCCCGATGTAAACCATGATCTGAAATAGATTGTAAATATGTGTTATAGGCTGGTGAGACAAGTTTTGTATAAGCCAGTAGGCTTATGTGTTTGATTAGGCCAGAGAGCCTAAGCATTGAAGGCCAAGGGCCTGGATTTTGTATATA
>ML788595.1:27379-38763 GCA_009831015.1 Picea engelmannii | reverse complement strand
GCATCCATAGAGTGGGAAAGGAACTAGGGGCTGGAAGGTGGGAAGGGGCTGAGTGATGAGCCTAGGGGATAAGCCTAGGGGCTTAAGCCTCGGAAATAATATTTTAATATTATTTTAAAAAGAGACATGTGCATTTCCGTTTATCCTAAGTTCCTGGCAAGGGAAGGAACGTGTAAGGGGGATGTACGCTGTGGTACGCATGTAGTTCCCAGGGTCACAAGTGTCAACCCTGGTGCATGCAAATATAATTGCCAAGATGAACCGTGGGATGGGATCTTCTCCTCCATTCGGACCCAAACCTCTGAGCGTGAGACCAGTACGACCTCTGCCAGAATACCCTGGTTCATATCTGAAGCCGTAAAGCTTGTGTTGGTGCTGCAAAAATATGGGTACGCCCTCGGTTCTGGGAGTCGAGAAGATTGTGTCCGTCTGAAAATCCAGTTGACTCTTTACCCATTCGATCTAGGGAATCTGTGTAATTTCCTGCGTGGATTGTTGTCACGCATTTCCAGAAACATCACCTTGAGATCATCCTGTGATTGCTGAACCAGTTTGGGGAAGCCTGTGTCTGTTTTTCCCGTGGGTTTTTGTGACCATGCAGTATTGGACTGCGTGAGGCTTGTTGGCCTGTGAGCGACTCCTCCAGGTGAGAGAGTGCGCAGAGGAAGGAGAGAACTCCTGGAAGGAACCTTGTAGCTTCCATAGAGCCCGGAGACTTCTGGTCCGGTCTGTTCCTTTAACCCAAGGTAAGGTAGACTGGCAGCCGAAGGACTGTCTAGGTGACAGAGAAGGTGCACTCTCTTGGGGTGGAACAGGAATGTGGGGAATGAGTGTCTGTGGGAAATGAGCGTGGGAGATTCCTGGGAGAGCATTCTTCCTTGTGGTTATGTGTGATGTCTTCCCTGGAACCTCAGCCTAGCCTAGGATCCTTGCCTTGGGGTGGAGCTCAGTCCCAGCTCGGGGGTGACCTACTGTTGAGCTAATGAATAGTGTGGTCTAGGGATGGGAGGTTCGTGGAAGGCATGTACTTGGTTGGTAATTTCTACAGCTGTTAAAAGATAAGTATTCTGAATTATGCTTTGATCATGTTTTGCATGACTGAGTTGTTCATGTATCATGTTTCTGCTATGTAAAATGAATTGTTGTTGAATGTTATGGCTTGTTTAATTGTAGCAACAACTTATATATATTACTCTGAGATTAAAGTGTGTTTAATTGTTTAAATGCATTTGCTTATAATGTCTGTACGAATTATGTATAAATCCATGTATGGAATGGTAAATGAGAGGTTTGGAAACCTCGATAGTGAAAATGGTACACTACACCAACCACTACTATATTTTTTCCAAGCCCCATTAAATAATCCCTTCGAGAAAATTGACATAAATTTTGGATCTATGTGAGACACAATTGTCTTGGGTATCCCATGTAATTGAGCTATTTTTCTCATATAAACATCAACAATGTTGGTTTCCTTGCGAGTGATCTTAAGTGGAATAAAATGTTGGTTTCGTTGTGAGTCAGCTTAAGTGGAATAAAATGGGCATCTTTAGTAAGCTTATCCACCACTACCATGATAGAATCATGTTGTTTATTTGTTCTAGGCAGTTTGGTGATGAAATCCATTGTTAAAACTTCCAATTTCCACTCAGGAATCGATAATGGTTGTAGAAAACGAGCTAAATGTCTATGCTCATCTTTTACCTTTTGACATTCCGAACATTTGGAAATAAAATCAACTTCTTCTTTCTTCATTACTGGCCAATAACTAATAATATTGGCTCTTGAGAGATGCAAGAGTTTTCTGATATCCTGGGTGCCACGATAAGATACATTAAGCATTTCTCCATTTTTCAATTCTTGAAAATTTGGTACAAAAATTCTTTCCATGTACATGAGAATTTCATCATTATCTAGTTGTATTCTTCAATTTTCTTCAGCAAATTACCTTGCTGTAATTTGTCCACTCAATTCTTGTATTGCAAATCTAATTTTACAGTCTCCAAAATTCTATCTTTCAAATATGATTGGTACATGCTAATTTTGCAGCCTCCAAAATTCTGTTTTTCAAATCTGATTGGTATTAAATATCACATTAAAAATATTTAATACCAAAAGAACGATTTTAAATATGATTTATTGAAAAATAATTAAAGCTTATTATAAAGTATATGGTTTTTTTTTTATAAAACTTTTTATATAAAGTTTGTTTGGATCGAGTTTGAATATCAGTAATGTTATATCCCAAATAACACTGGCAGATTTTCAAATCTAAAGTGATAGAATGGGTCGAAAAATTTGTTTCTAAATTTTTTAGAGTAGATTAGATGCTCTATTTCTGAGATGTAAAATTGGAAAAAACCATTCTTTTAAGTATCGGCCTTCAAAATTCGAAATCTTAGCTTTCGGTGGTTAAGTTGTTCTGCAAAACGACTAGTTAACCACCGAAAGCCCACTGTTTCAGTGGATAAGAGGCACATGGCATAAAGCACTTAACCACCGAAAAGCTTCTCGCGTTCAAAATCCAAATCTCGTGCTTTCACACGCTCCAATGTCAAGCGAGCCTGATTCATCGTTGTAATTGGTTGGAGATCAGACGTTGAACTTCAACTAAGTACCTTAACTGACAGTCATCATTAATTCGGGTATGCTTCATATTTTCATGGTAGATCACTTCATAACAGAGTAAAGGCTTCATACAGATTCTCTAGAGAATGGCTACGAATGTGGTGATGTCACATTTGAGATAGAATAACATTAATGCTTCATTATTATGTGCATCAAATTCAGGCATTGGTTATCATATTAAACATCCCGTGGTCGAATTTCTAATGTGAAAGGAAATTGCATCATACTATTGTGCGTATCAACTTCCAGTTAGTCAAAATCCCGATTTTTGTGAGCAACATTCAAGTAAATCTGCCCCAGTTTAGCCAAGTCATAATTCTACCTTAGCCTCCGTCGAATTCAATTGAAGTCTTACCTATATTCTATCTGTGTTTAAGATTTTCATTATAATTAAATTCCAAGTCATGCCAAAAATCGCGAAGATTGTTTTCAATTGATTAGTAAGCTCGAGTCAAGTCCTAAATTAAATTGTCAGTTATCTCTTTATGTTGAGTTGAGTCATAGGTGAAACCCTGATCCATGTCAATCATCTGAAATCAATCCACCTGCTGAGTCACAGTCGGTTGAAGTCATACCATTAAACTTGACATATATTCCTTGATTCGAGTCTTGCTTGATGTCTCATGTAATTAATAAAACTATACTTCTGTGTCGAGTCACACTCCTTAACTCAAGATCCCTATGTTCATCAATCACACACATAATCCATGATTTTGAGGGACATATCAACAGTTCATTAAGACAAATTCTGGATCAGCATTGAGAGCAGAGGTTGACGGTGTTTGGTGCTTGGAGCCACATCCAGAGGGTGCAAAGCATTTCAAACAGGCTCGGGTCATTTGTAACTATGCAGGTAAATCAAAGTTTTAATATTTTGATTTTTGAACAAATTCTATCTTTTGGTGGTTTAGGAGAGCCTAGGAGTTCTCATTAACCACTAAAGGGGCGCTTTCGATGGATAAGCTACCAAAATCTGGATACAGTTAACCACCGAAACCTGTAGAATTTCCTAAAAATTGCCTTTGGGAAAAATCATTTTTCTCAACCTTGGAATGTCCGTTTCGCACGCTCAGATAGTCGATTGATGACTACACATCCTAAGATTTCCATTGGTGTAATTAGATTTAGATTTGGAGCTCGGGAATATAGCCGAAATCTCCCCGCAAGATCAGGTGTCAGAAAATATTTGCAAACCTGTTACAAGGCAGCAAGTTAATGTTTTTGCCCAGATCGGGATTTTTTGAATCCAAATGGTTTGAAATCGATTCTAATGGATAAATGGTGAATTATAAAGTCAGATTTGAATACTATTTGTGAAAGACAAGATCAAAAGAGGTTATTCAAATAAATTTGGTGCCTTTTTCAATGGCAGAAAATCAGGGTTGTTTGCACACTTCAGCAAACTCGAATTTCATTCCTGGAGGGTTAAGTCAACAGCCTTGGGAGGCTTATCTGCACAGTACAGATTTCATATATGATTCAAAGACCATGAATATCATTTTAGATAAAAAATTGACCTTTAAAATAGGATCTTTCCCTATTCTCTTGAAACGGTTTTTGATTTTCCATGTTTAGTAAATTTGATCCATTTTCATAGGATCTAGAAATCTCTTGTAAAGTTATAAAGCTACAGGCTTAATACATATTGAAGGTTTCGATTTTGAGTTTTTGAGGCTACTTCTTTGTAACAAGACACTTTCTTTAATATAGCAGCCAACAAGCTTCTTTCTTTGTTACTGTCATACCTTCTTTTATCTATCTCTATGCTTATGAGTAGAATTAATTATTTTGTCTCTATTTAATGACCCTGGTAACTGTCATCTTACTTTTGGTTATTAAGCAAGAATCACAAGCATCCTTGGCTATTTTGTTGACCCGTCAGATATATATGGTTTTATATATGTTCTGGTTGATTGATTATTTTTCTCATCCACCTGTTATTAAAACCTATCTGACAATAGCTCTTGAAGGCCTTGTGTAGCATGATTATTGTTAAGAGTGCCTTGAGAATATAACTTAGAGTTTCAGATATTCATCTTGATCCAGAACCCCAACACATTATTCAGAAAATAGTTTCCAAAAGATTAAGTTACCAGGCATCTCCGACTTACAGCCTAGGAGAGTTTCCTGGAGTGATAACAAATTGGCGTCGTTGCCGGGGAGAGGAGATTGAAGCTCAGCTTCCCTGGGAGACGACATAGTTTAATCTTTTGATGATAGACAAAGGATGAGCATCATATTGGTTGTAATCTTCTATCTGGCGACTCCACGATGAAAGACTCCACTAGGGAGGATCCGGTTGACAGAAGATGAAGGAGTTGAATTCCAAGTCCAGGTACCAGTTGATTATTCTGCTTCATGAACTGTTGTATTTCTTTATCAGCTCTTTCGTGTTTTTCCCTTTGCATGTAAAGAGAATTATTTTCTTCTTTGTATATTCAGAAAATCATCATCCTTCTTATATATATATCCATCCTTAGAAGAAGAAATCCCGCAGCCCTGCATTATAGATGTAGATTCGGTAGTCTTACCTCAACCCATTTGTAAAGATCACCACCGTATTTCTTTTCCTTTAGAATCTGATCAGCCATGTGACCATGAAAAGTTTGAAATTGTTTTAAAACCTGTCCAGATCTCAGCTCCTCTGACCATAATTTCTGAACCTGATCAACAACTTACCATCTCTCATGATCAACCCACTGCTTTTCAAGTTAAGATCCCGACGAAGATGTTCAAACCTTTACAACTACCCCATCTTCTTCATCCTTATCCTGATGACTGTTATGAATATCTCCCTTTGTTTTCCGGAGAGAATCAAACTTTAGCCGAGGGGCACGCATAATCTTTTTTGGATTTTGTTGATCGTTTTTCAATTGTGCATGAAGATGTGATCATGAGAATGTTTTCGAAATCTTTTATCAAAGATGTTGCTGCATGGTTTAAAAGTCTGAGAGCTGATTCAATTGGTTCTTGGACCGAGTTCTCTAATGCTTTCCTGAAGTATTGGGGCAAGTACAAATCTCTCGATTCTTACCTTGCTAACTTTTATGCTTTGAAGAGAGAGCAGAGTCAAACTTTGCATATTTTCAATCGAAAGTTTAACCGCATGTATCATGACATGCCTTTGGAGATCCGACCTTCAGAAAAATATGCCATGATACATTATGTTATGTGTCTTCACTCAAAACTTACCCTTCTTCTACTAGAAATGGAGTCTTCATCCTTAACTCAATTGTTTGGAGATGTGCAAGAGGTAGAGGAGAACATCCATGCATCTAGGTGGATCAGAATGCAAGCTGATTCTGAAAATCTGCAAACATATGAGCAAGAAGACTGTGAGTATATTTCAGATTCTGAGCAAGAAAGCAGTGAGTATGAAGCAGATTTGGACCAGCAGCCTGAAGGTGAGTACATTTTAGATTTAGAATCAGATTCGTCAACATTGGAAGAATGTTCTAGAGACAGGGAACAAGAAGGTGATTATTTTTCTAGCAAAGGAACAACCATGGTTGAACGGGAGAGAAATGAGGTTGGAGCAGATTTGGGACAGCAACCAACATGTAAGTTTAATTCAGTTTCAGGGTCAGACTTTTCAGTGTTTGCTGAATATTCCAGAGACAGGTATGCATGTGAAGCTTAGGATCAGTTTGCAAGTCAAGAAGAGCCTATGATGACTGATGATTGCATAATAAATTATGTGTTCTCAGTTGAGCCTTATCCATGTGATGGAAATCTTGTTTTGTTATCCTCTTGTCAGCATCATTTTGATAATGAAATTGTAGTTTTTGATGATCACGAGTTGATCTCAAGAGGACAAGAAGATGATCAGCCTTCTTGCAGAGGAACATTCATGGCTGAGCAAGAGGCTGCGATAGATGTGCAGCTGTTTCCCGAGGAGAAGCATGTTTCTTACCTTCTTTTCAAAAATCTAGTGGCAACCTTCATGGAGTTACACTTTTCAGAGGGTTTGAAATTTTTAGATTTCTTCAACTCGCCCATGTTTTCAGGTTAGTATGGTTTCCTGAAAAGCTCTTTGTCACTGTGGTTGCATGTTCAACATCATTTGTTGATCAGTAATAAAGACAAGATTTCTTCAGTGTTCAAATTGCTTGGATGGCTACTATGGAAATCAGCATTCACTTAACAAATGGAAGAGCTGGTTAGTGTAGGGGTAGGTAGAAGAATAAGTTCACCATGCGAGCAGTTTGATCTTTTTCAGTTGTTAATTTCATGAATAAGCTTGGGCGGCATGCAAGTTACAGGGGAACAATTGCATAGGCTATATGACTCCATGCCCAATGCCAAAGGAAACCAAATGACTCCATGCCCAATGTTAGAGGCAGCCAGATGAATCCATGCCCAATGCTAAAGGCTACTGGAACTAATAGGTTCTTGGAAACCTCGCAGGGAGGTCTCCATTCTAGCTGGAGCCAGATGTTATCTCCCAAATAGCACTGACAGATTTTCAAATCTAAAGTGATAGAATGGGTCGACAAATTTGTTTCTAAATTTTTTAGAGTAGATTAGATTCTCTATTTCTGAGATGTAAAATTGGAAAAAATCATTCTTTTAAGTCTTAGCCTTCAAAATTCGAAATCTCAGCTTTCGGTGGCTAAGTTGTTCTACAAAACGACTAGTTAACCACCGAAAGCCAATTGTTTCAGTGGATAAGAGGCACATGGCATAAAGCTCTTAACCACTGAAAATCTTCTAGCGTTCAAAATCCAAATCTCGTGCTTTCACACGCTCCAATGTCAAGCGAGCCTGATTCATCGTTGCAATTGGTTGGTGAGCAAACACTGAACTTCAGCTAAGTACCTTAACTGACAGTCATCATTAATTCGGGTATGCTTCAAATTTTCATGGTAGATCACTTCATAACATAGTAAAGGCTTCATACATATTCTCTGGAGAATGGCTACGAATGCGATGATGTCACATTTGAGCTAGAATAACATTAATGCTTCATTATTTGGTGTATCAAATTCGGGCATTGGTTATCATATTAAACAGCCCATGGTCGAATTTCTAATGTGAAAGGCAATTGCATCATACTATTGTGCATATCAACTTCCAGTTAGTCAAAATCTCGATTTTTGTGAGCAACATTCAAGTAAATCTGCCCCAGGTTAGCCAAGTCACAGTTCTACCTTAGCCTCTGTCGAATTCAATTGAATTCTTACCTATATTCTATCTGTGTTTAAGATTTTCATTATAATTAAATTCCAAGTCATGCCAAAAATCGCGGAGATTGTTTTCAATTGATTAGTAAGCTTGAGTCAAGTCCTAAATTGAATTGTCAGTTATCTCTTTATGTTGAGTTGAGTCATAGATGAAACCCTAATCCATGTCAATCATCTGAAATCAATCCACCTGCTGATTCACAGTCGATTGAAGTCATACCATTAAACTTGACATATATTCCTTGATTCGAGTCTTGCTTGATGTCTCATGTAATTAATAAAACTATACTTATGTGCCGAGTCACACTCCTTAACTCAAGATCCATCTGTTCATCAATCACACACATAATCCCTGATTTTGAGGGACATATCAGCAGTTCATTATGACAAAGTCTAGATCAGCATTGATTGCAGAGGTTGACGGTGTTTGGTGCTTGGAACCACATCCAGAGGGTGCAGAGCATTTCAAACAGGCTGGGGTCATTTGTAACTATGCAGGTAAATCAAAGTTTTAATATTTTGATTTTTGAACAAATTCTATCTTTGGTGGTTTAGGCGAGCCCACGAGTGCTCATTAACCACTAAAAAGGGGCGCTTTCGATGGATAAGCTACCAAAATCTGGATACAGTTAACCACCGAAACCTGTAGAATTTACTAAAAACTGCCTTTGGGAAAAATTGTTTTTCTCAACCTTGGAATGTCCGTTTCGCACGCTCAGATAGTCGATTGATGACTACACATCTTAATATTTCTAGTGGTGTAATAATATTTGGATTTGGATCTCGGGAAGATAGCCTAAAGCACCCCGCAAGATCAGGTGTCAGAAAATATTTGCAAACCTGTTACAGGGCAGCAAGTTAATGTTTTTGCCCAGATCGGGATTTTTTGAATCCAAATGGTTTGAAATCGATTCTAATGGATAAATGGTGAATCATAAAGTCAGATTTGAATACTATTTGTGAAAGACAAGATCAGAAGAGGTTATTCAAATAAATTTGGTGCCTTTTTCAATGGCAGAAAATCAGGGTTGTTTGCACACTTCAGCAAACTCGAATTTCATTCTTGGAGGGTTAAGTCAACATCATTGGGAGGCTTATCTGCATAGTACAGAGTTCATATATGATTCAAATACCATGAATATCATTTTAGATAAACAGTTGACCTTTAAAATAGGATCTTTCCCTATTCTCTTGAAACGGTTTTTGATTTTCCATGTTTAGTAAATTTGATCCATTTTCATAGGATCTAGAAATATCTTCTAAAGTTATAAAGCTACAGGCTTAATACAGATTGAAGGGTTCGATTTTGAGTTCTTGAGGCTACTTCTTTGTAACAAGAAACTTTCTTTAATATAGTAGCCATCAAGCTTCTTTCTTTTTTACTGTCAGACCTTATTCTATCTATCTCTATGCTTATGAGTAGAATTAATTCTTTTGTCTCTGTTTAATGACCCTGGTAACTGTCATCTTAATTTTGGTTATTAAGAAAGAATCACAAGCATCCTTGGCTAGTTTGTTGACCCATCATATATATCTGGTTTTATATATGTTCTGGTTGATTGATTAGTTTTCTCATCCACCTGTTATTCAAACCTATCTGACAATAGCTCTTGAAGGCCTTGTGTAGCATGATTATAGTTAAGACTAACTTGAGAATATAACTTAGAGTTTCAGATATTCATCTTGATCCAGAACCCCAACACATTATTGAGAAAATAGTTTCCAAAAGAGTAAGTTACCAGGCATCTCTGACTTACAGCCTAGGAGAGTTTCCTGGAGTGATAACAAGTAACGAAGTTGATGTGGGCTATCAAGTCAGATCTGGCCAAATCGCGAGTCGGTCCCACCATTGTGAAGGCGCCACAAATCTCTGTTAGAGTGCCTTAACCTTCTTTGAGATGAAAATTAGTATAAATAGACAAAGTAAAGAAAGAGTTCGATGTATTTGTGAGTGAAGAGACTTTGACGACACCATGGACATGGAGATGGAACCACAGATTTGGTAAACCCTCCCGGAACATTGGCAGTCGAGTTATGACATTCTCATGGAAGCGGAGATTTGGCAAGCCCTCCCACAACATTTGTTGCTTAAGATTTTAGCCAGGTTGCCCGTGCGTGTGTTTGCGAAAATGAGGATTGTTTGTAGACAATGGAAAGAATTGTTATCTTCCCCAGTTGCCGTGCAAATAATTGATACATATTTATCTATACACTCCATTCCAGGGGTTTTGGTTTAGTTGGAATGGGAAGAGGAATGTATTGTGGGAACTTGGGTTATCGACTATTTAGGAGGCGATTGTTCAGACATGAGTATTTACAAAGCTTCGTTGGCTGATGATGTCGTCATTGTGGATGCCTGCAACAACATCTATTGTTCTCATAGAAGATGGGATAGATTGTATTTTTCTATAGGCAATTTAGCTACCGCGTCTCTTAGACGTCTGCCTTATCCTCCCCTTTCACTCTGGTGGAGTTGCACTGTGCTGCTAGGTGGAAACAATAATGTATGGGGACAACCCGATGTCAATAGAATGGTCATACCGATTTAAGATAAAATATACCATGCAAACAAACACGGTGATGCTACGCTCACTTCACAGTATTAAATGAAGACGGATTACATCCTTATATAGGAAAAGACTCTCGTGAGTTGGCTACATGCAAACCAAAAGACAACTAGACAACTAAATCTTAACTAATAACTGACTCTTCTAACTGGCGCTTACAACCCGCGCTTATTACTGGTGCTAACAACTAGCTAACATCTCCATTATTTCCAAGTCTCCCCCTTAATGGAGAATGGATTGACTTCGACACCTAACATCTCCCTAAACAGTTCAAACTTAATCTTTCCAAGAGGCTTAGTGAAAATATTAGCAGTATTTTCACCAGTATTACAATACACAAGATTTATTTCATTTGACTGCAACTTTTCTCGAACAAAATGATACTGAGCTTCAACATTCTTTGTCCTTGCATGAAAAATCAGATTCTTCGCAATATTGATTGAACTTTGATTGTCACATCTGATCATCGTAGGTTCCTTTCGTTCTTCTCCAACATCTTGCAGAAGTCTTCTTAACCAAACAACTTAACAAGTTGCTGCACACAAGGCTTTATATTCTGCTTTGGTAGAGGACACAGATACAATAGGATGCTTCTTACTACTCCATGAAACAACCCTGAATCCAATGCTGAATGCATATCCAGTGGTTGATCTTCTATCATCCATATTGCCAGCCCAATCTGAATTTGAATAACCTGTTAACTCAACATTAGATGCATCAGTATACTTAATACCATAATCAAGTGTACCTTTTAGATATTTGAGTACTGCCTTTGCTGCATTCCAATGACTTTCATGAGGTTTCGCCATGAACCGACTTAACACACTCACAGAATATGAAATATCAGGTCTGGTTGTGGTGATATAATTCAAACTACCCACCATCTGTCTATACACAGTGCCATTCACCTCCTTCGAACCATCATCACAAGACAGTTTCACATTCTGTTGCATGGGAACAGTAGAAGACTTACACTGATCCATCTTAAATCTCTTAAGTATTTCTC
>ML788594.1:517125-536949 GCA_009831015.1 Picea engelmannii | reverse complement strand
GCTGTCGTCATTCTCATTAATATGACATGCTTGGCCTGTTTCTTTCTAGTTTGTGTCTGATGCTACATGAACTTATCATTCAGTGATAGATCTGTTTTCAAGCTAATGTCAATAGAGTAGGAAGTGGTCGTATCTTCATTTGTTCGCAGACCTCAACGAGGAGCAAAGGATTGGAGTGCAATTCGGAGCGTGCAGGGACAAACGTCAGTTAAAAGGTACTTTTGTTACTCTTCCTTCTCATGCATTAGGCTTAGATAGATTCGAAAGAAATTCAGTGTCCATGATAAGAACTTTTCTGTCTAGGGTTAAGGTCAAGCCTTAGAGGTCGATCTACTTGTCCGCAGGCAGATTTTCCTACAACAAGAATAACCACTCAACCTTAGGTTTCTTCTTGTATTTTCATAGAGTTTTTAATATTTGTTTTACAAACCTCCCAAATACATATGTCTGATCCTTTGTCCTTTTTCAATAGATGAATTATCCACCTGCTTACCACAACATGTATGTGTTGAAAGATTGGTTGTCATTGATTTCAACCCTTGAAGAATTCAAGAATCCCTAAAGGTATGGTTATGGAACCTAAAGTTGATCGAGGAAAAAGGACCTGAAGGATAGTGTAAATATAGGTAACTCATTCATGGATGGATAGTATGTATCATGCCATTTATGATGATATGTGTTATGCCATGTGGTTCCCCACAATTGAGGAGTTATGGCCTTCTGAAGTTGGAGGACCCCGAAGAATGACCTAGAAGCCCCTAGAAGGTCAACAAGAAGTTATAGGTCATTTATTAAGGGTAAAGTAGTTGTAACGATAATTTAACTAAGGGTAAAGTGGTTGCAACAAGAGAATGTGGGTTATCCATAAAATAAGGAAAATGGGTAAAACCGTTACAATCTAGACCCTAAAGGAAATCACTTCGAAAGTATAAATAAGACCTCAATAAACTCTTATTAACACATATTGATCACATTGAATATCTATGTTGTAAAGTGTTATGGGAAAGTACTATTGACAGATCTAAAGCAGTGAGTCTGAGCCAATGAATTTCAGTGAAGAGAGAAATTACAGGAGTTGAAGGGATGAAGTTGAGATTACTGTTCTATGGTTTTCCTAATGTTTTCCATGAGTTGTAGTGAAGGAAGAACACAAACATACATGATTTTCACACTCAGAGAAGGGTGGACATACGAAGGGCTCAGTGGAGGAAAATACATATGCATAGAGAAGAAAAGTAATCCATGATTTGCAGAGGAAGTAAGACGCAGACATCCGCGAGACATAGTGGTATAGAGTGAGGACATCTGCGAGATTAATGAGCATGGGGCGCGGATCTGTTGAGAAAATAGAAGTTCAGAAGACCAAATCCATCAGGTCAGCTACAATTTGATAGGTATGGTTTAATGTGTATGTTAGGGTCTATATTCTGCAATAGTCTAACACATAAATGTCTTATTAGTTCATGACTATTTTATTTGGAATAAATTCTTGTGGATCTGGGTATAAGGGTTTGAGGCATAAGGGTTTGATTGGTAACAATTGATGAAGTATAGAAACAATGACAGGTTATGGAAATTACAGTGACATATGAATAATGATGGCGTCCACCCAGGCACCTACCTCAGCAGGTCCCGCACTTGACCTCCCAGTCTTAAGGATCGTTCAATTTCCTCCGTTGATCCAGAGTGGCTCCTCTGATTCCCACTAGAATCTCCTTCGAAAATTGACCCATAGGTATTTTCGGCACTTTACAGTCTTTAGGCTGGTCACTGTTCTCTTCGACGACAGAAGAATAGAGAATCAAATTTTGGGGTTTTCAAACTCCCAATGTCTCGACCTCCAATATCCCGATGCGCTCCTTTGTTGCCTTAGACCCCAGGCTATGCGTTTAAATCCACATGACCTCCTCTTATATGACCACAGTCATATTCATTATCGGGATTTGGGGTTTCGAGTGTTGAAATGTAGTAAATCTCTTGCCCACGGAATCCCCGATCTTCCGACTCACGGATTCCCGATATGATGTCACCAGGATGCCCTTCCACCGTAACCAAAATCAATGACAGTGAACAGTTGCTGAGATCAACGGCTCCAGATCTCCCTCGGGGTTTTGCGACTTCAATTTTCGAAATGCTTTGGCCTTCGATTCCCCCAATTTCATGAATGTCGATTTCCCGATCACTTCGATCTCGGCCACGCGTCCTCAAGAATGGACAGTTCTCGTATGCTTCAGGGTTTTCACCCTGGCAATTTCTGATTCCCTTGCTACAATGAGACGACGTCAGCTAGGCCCCACACAAAGCTCTCCTCTTATCGGGAAATCGAACTTCGTGGTTTCTACTTGCGAGAGTATCCTATCCTCAGGACCTCCGAAACTCCGATTCCCGACTCTCTTCAGATTTCTAACACGCATGCCACTTTACAAAACCATGAACACTCACTTACCTGAACTCCGATGACCACATCCCCAATCTAGATGAACACATGACATGTTTCCTCCTTGAGATCCTACGGCTATGATCCTTTCGCCGTTTCGGGGTTCAACAGGTCTCGGATTCTTGTCTTCTGAAATTATAAAATGTCGATGGACTCTTGATCCCTGCCACCTGTCCCAATAGATGGATGGCTCTGAACTCGTCGGGATTTTCACGATGGATTTCCCCGACTTCTAGTCCACGTGACTCTCAATTTCCCGAACCCCGATGCCTCGATATCCTGACGCCTCTCGGGGTTCTTACTCTGCTCACGAGGGTTTAAACCCTGTGCAACTCCTGTCAGATCGGACGGCTGACGGGTAACTGATCAACGATCCAATGACTCATGACCCCTAGAGCTTGAACTCCATACATGGCCGTAACCTCCTCGCTTCTTTGGTAGATCCAATGGTTGACGAGATTTTGCAAATATTCTCCACAAGATCCTAACCGTCGATCTCTTCCTCTTTGATGTTTTCTATGGGTGAACCCAGTATTCCTCTGTGAAAACTGGTCCTCCTGCGCGTAACTTTGCAGTGCCTGTTCAAACACTCCACAGCACAGAATCCCTGTGCTTCTCTTTGACGAGCTTGGAAGCCTTGTCCCTCCTGAGCTTCACATAGTTCTGAGTCGTCGAGAATCCCCTTGCGTGCACTCCTTGTGGCAATTCTCGAACACTTCCAAGTGTTGAGTTCTTTCGACTCTTCGAACACCTGTAGTAGTAGTCCTTCAATGCTTATCTCAGATTCACAACTAAGACTTTCCTTAGCCTGCGCACTCCTTGCACAACTGCTATAACCCAATTTCACTTATGGGTGAATGAGAACAAGAGTTAAACTATCTGAGCCTTCTGTCAACACACTCCTTGTGGACGACTTCAACTGCACTCCTTGCAGGAATCCTTGCTCAGATAGAGAAAAAATTGAAACTCATTTCTTCTACTTTCTTTCTCAGATTTCAAACACTCAGCAAGAAATCATCCATACATAGCATGTAAAACAAATGCATAATAGGAAGTAAATACTCATGAGCATAGCATTCAACATACATACACAGAGAACAAACACAATGCCATGAACTTGAATCAACTTCTTCTATTAATCCAAATAACTATACATGGGTGTTTCTACACAACTCTCTACTTCTCTTCTATGCTCCAATGCTTCTAACTATGTTACAATGCACAATGAGGGTGTCTATATCCCATTTCCCTCTTGCGCTCTCAAATAGTCTAATCTAGAATTAAATTTCTATCTACCTGCATTAACTACTATAAATGCCTCCATCTACTTCAGACGAGAGTGGGGTGCTCAAGGTCTGATTACATTATACCAAGGCGCCTTCATTAAATGATCTCATTCATATTTGGCGCATCAACTTCAAGGGAAAATTCAAAAAATTGGTTGGGTTTGTCCAGCTGTCCTTTGGTTTCCGCACTGGCTCGTTTGATGTTGGCGATGTTCCTACATCATACTCCCTGGCTTGAAAATCTTCATGGGCTCCTGTCCATGCTTTAGAATCTCTACTTCATTTTCCCAGCTGGCATATTCAACTGGATGGTCCTTCCACTTGACCAAATATTCAAAGTATTCTTTCCTCCTGGTCTTCTTTCTGACTCTCTTGTCTAGTATGAACTCCATCTGTGATCTCTCTGCAACTGGCATCTGTTTTTTCCACTGAACCTCTAGCTATTCACCTTCTGCTTCTGTTTCCTCAAGTTTATATGGGTATAAATCTGAGACATTGAATATCAGAGAAATTCCGATCCCATCGGGTAATTCAATCTCATAAGCATTCTCTCCAATTTTCTTCAAGACCTTACATGGTCCGATTTTCTTCATTTTCAATTAATTGTATGTTCCACTCGGGAACCTTTCTTTCCTCAAGTGTGCTAGAATCAAGTCACCAACCTCAAATTGGAGTTGTCTTCGATGCTGATCTGCTCTTCGTTTATACTCCTGACTTTAATTCTGCAATCACTCCTTCACCCAGCTGTGAAGTTATTTCATTGCCTCCATGAATTATTCTGCACTAGCACTCCTAGTAGCATTCTGTTCCAAATCTCTCAATTCAGAAACTCCTCTCGGCTACGTGCCATATACAATCTAGAATGGACTCTTCCCTATGCTCCTATTCACTGAGTACTTATAAGAAAACTTCGCCTGTGGTAATATGTTGTCCCACTAGCTGTGATGCTCTGCCACCAGGCTCCTCAGCAAGTCTCCCAGACTTCTGTTCACCACTTCTGTCTGTCCATCCATCTGAGGATGATAAGATGAACTAAACAACAATTTAGTCCCCAACTTCTTCCATAATGTCCTCTAGAAGTGCCCTATGAACTTTGTATCTCTGTTCGAAACAATACTCCTTGGTAAGCCGTGAAGTCGAATGACTTCTTTGAAAAACAGGTTCGCGATGTGAGTCACGTCATTGGTTTTCTGACATGGGATAAAATGTGCCATCTTGGAAAATCTATCCACTACCACAAAGATGGAATCAAATCCTCTTTGCGTCCTTGGCAATCCCAATATGAAATCCATGCTAATTTCATCCCACGGCTTCTCAGGTATGGGCAATGGTTGATAAAAACCTGCATTCTGCTTCCTTCCCTTTGAATGCTGGCAAATTCTGCATCATTCTACAAACCTCTCGACCTCTGATCTCATCCCTGGCCAAAATTATGACTCACTCAGCTTCACGAATGTCTTATCATGACCAAAGTGTCTGTCCAATCCTCCACTGTGTTTTTCCTTCAACAAATTCTCCCTCATGGAGCAATTTGGAATACATAGCTGATTTCCCTTAAACAACAACCCTTCCTGGATCATGTATTCGGCCCATTTGCTGCTATCTCTGAGAACTATATTCTCAGTTGCTTCATACACTTCCTTAAAGTCTGGATCATCTGTGTACATGTCTATGAGATCATCAAAACCTAACGTCTTGAATTTGAACTCCTGCAACAACAAACACTTCCTGCTCAAAGAATCAACAACTTTGTTAGCAGTACCAGAAATATGTTTTATCACAAAAGTGAAATTCTGCATGTATTCAACCCATTTAACATGCCTCTGATTCAACTTTTCCTGTTGAGTCACAAAATACAATGCATGGTTATCACTATATAAAATGAATTCCTTCGGAATCAAATAATGCCTCCATTTCTTCAATGCCTAGATGATGGCATAAAACTCCTTATCATATGTGGAATACTTCACCTTCACTTCATTCAACTTCTTGCTGAAATATGCAATCAGTCTGTCATCTTGACTTAAGACTGCTCCTATTGCAAACCCACTTGCATCACATTTTACCTGAAATGTCTTTTGGAAATCTGGTAACACCATAATTGGTTGTTCCATAATCTTCCATTTCAACAAATTGAAACTCTTCTCAGCCTCTTCAGTCCAGTGAAAATATTTATGTCTTTTCTTCACCGTGTCCATCATCGCTACACTAATTCCACTGAAATTCCTGATGAATTTTCGGTAGAAACTAGCCAAACCGTGAAAACTTATCACCTCAAATATGTTCCTCGGTGATGGCCAATTATTGATTACCTCCACCTTATCTGGATCCATCCTCAATTCATTTGCTGAAATAAAAAATCCCAAATAAATGAGCTCTGTCTTCATGAATGAGCACTTCTTTATGTTTATCAACAACTTCTCTTGCTGTAATCTCTTCATCACAATGGCTAAATGCTTCAGATGTCCAGCTTCCATTTTACTGAAAATCAGTATATCATCCATATATACGATAACAAATTTTCCGATGAAATCTTTCAGGACTTCATTCATCAACCTCATAAAGGTACTTGGCACATTTTTTAAGCCAAATGACATAACAAGCCATTCATACAAACCCTCATTTGTCTTGAATGTTGTTTTCCATTCATCACCTTCTCTCATGCGAATCTGGTGATATCCACTCTTCAAATCAATCTTTGAAAATAATTTTTCTCCACTTAATCAATCCATCAAATCATCCATTCTTGGCAATGGGAATCTGTATCTAATAGTTATCTTATTAATCACCCTTGAATCAGTGCACATCCTCCAACCTCCGTCTTTCTTCAAACTGAGTACCGTCGGAACAACACACGGACTCAAGCTTTCCCTGACCAAACCTTTGTCCAACAACTCCTGGACTTGTCTTTTGACCTCTTCATTTTCTTGCGATGTCAATCTGTACGCGACTTTATTAGGAAAATTGGCTCCTGGTATGAGATTGATATGATGACTCACACTTCTCATTGGTGGCAACGAATGAGGTAATTCGTCCACTACAATATCAACGGACTCTTCTAGCAGTTCCTGAACTTCTTCTGGAAAATCGTCCACTCTTGTGCTGGTCAAAACAATTCTCGATTTTTTGACCACAAAGAATTGTAGTTCCTCCTTCTTCTTAACCTCTGTAAGAAGTTCCTTCCCACTCATGAGAAGTACTATGTTGCCTACCTCCAATTTTTCTTCATTATCCTTGATTGGAAGCAACATATGAGTTCTCCTATTCTTTTCTAGGGTGTATTTGTTCATCCTCCCATCATGAATCACATTTCTATCATATCGCCATGGTCTACCGAGCAATAGATGAAAAACATCCATAGGAATGACATCACATAATATCTTATCATTATATCCCCCTATCTTAAATTCAACTAAGCATTGTTTGGTGACATTTACTTGATGTCCTTTTTGTAGCCACGAAACTTTATATGGACTTGGATGATCAGTCATCTCCAACTCCATATTTTCTACCATCTCGGTTGAAACAAGATTGTCAGTGCTTCCATTGTCCACAATGACCTTACATGCCCTGTCCTTGGTCTTGCAAGCAGTCCTGAAAAGTCTGGTCCTTTGGACTGAACTTTCCACCTCTTTCTCTGGTGTCAAAAGGACTTTTCGCATCATCAGTGATCTTTCGCCTTCAACATCTTCTGTCTCAACATCTCGCCTCTATGCCTCAGCGATGTGAGCTTCTCCAGTTTCTTTCTTTTTCTCTGGACACTCGTAAGACTTGTGCCCATTCTTTCCACATGTCAAGCATGTAATTACTCCACCTATTCCTCTTCCTCTACCTCTAGTATGAGAAAAAGTGTTGTTGTCAGCATAATATCCTCTCTACTCAGTATGTTTTCCTCTCTGTTCATCATATCGCCCTTGCTATGATCTTCCACCTCTCTCTGTCTGAGTCTGAGGTTTCTTCCAGTCGTCCCTGGGATTCTAGGTTCTTTCCTGGGCAACTGATTTGCCTCTGGGATGAATTTTTCCTCAGCGTCTTTGACTCTGCTTTCGGCTCAGCTTCTCTTTTGATTTTAAAGCCATGTGATAAGCATCCTCCACCATTCGGATGGTTTCCATACTCATTTAATCCTGAATCTCATATCTCAGGCCATTCATATACCTGGCCACTTTTTCGCCATTACTTTCATGATGACCTGCCCTGATATTCAACCTGTAAAATTCCTTAGTATATTCCTTTACTGACATCAACTTTTGTCTCAGGTTCTGCATCCTCCTGAACAGAGAAATTTGATAGTCCCTAGGGATGAATTTTGCCTTCATCTTTGCAATCATCTTGTCCCAGCTCTTAATTTTCTGCTTGCCTTGGCAACGCCTGTCATCTTGTAGTTCATCCCACCACAAGGTTGCATGTCCTTTTAATCTCATGACAGCATGCCTAACTTTCTTGTCCTCTTTGATATCTTCATAGTCAAAATAGGTGTCTAGAGCTCTAATCTAGTCTAGAAGCTCTTCTACATCCAGATTTCCCTCATAAACTGGAAGGTCCATTTTCACCTTTGCGCCCATTCTTGCAATAGCTTTAAGTAAGCGTTCATTTGCTGCATCTTCCACTGGGATTTCTTCTTCTCCATGTCCAACATCATCTTCATTTTAGGACTCACTGATATCTCCTACATCAACTGTGCGCCTTTGTCTTATCTCCATGTCCACAACTCTAGCACGTAAGTTATGCAGATCTCTTTCTACTTTTGGATTCTGCACTTCTCTACGGGCATCTCCCTTTCCTCTGGATCAAGTGATTGTCTATATCTTCTTGGCGGCATGGTGAATTCTCTTTCTCTTCTACAGATAGCAAATAATATTTCTGTGCTCTGATGCCACCTGATGGCATCCACCCGGGCCCCTACCTCAGTAGGTCCCGCGCCTGACCTCCTGGTCTTAAGGATCATTCAATTTTCTCCCTTGAGATGGAGTGGCTCCTCTGATTCCCACTGGAATCTCCTTCAAAAATTGACCCACAGGTCTTTTCAACACTTTACAGTCTTTAGGCCGGTCACTGTTCTCTTCGACGACAGAAGAATAGAGAATCAGATTTCAGGGTTTTCAAACTCCCAATGTCTCGACCTCCAATATCCCGATGCACTCCTTTGTTGCCTTAGCCCCTGGGATATGCATTTAAATCCACGTGACCTCCTCTTATACGACCGCAGTCATATTCCTTATCAGTATTTGGGGTTTCGAGTGGTGAAATGTAGTAAATATCTCGCCCACAGAATCCCCAATCTTCTGACTCGCAGATTCTCGATATGACATCACCAGGACACCCTTCCACCGTAACCAAAATCAATGATGGTGAACATTCGATGAGATCAATGGCTCCAGATCTCCCTCGGGGTTTTTTGACTTCAATTGTCGAAATTCTTTGGCCTTCGATTCCCTCGATTTCACAAATGTCGATTTCCCGATCACTTCGATCTCAACCACGTGTCCTCAAGAATGGACAGTTCTTGTATGCTTCGGGGTTTTCACCCTAGCAATTCCTGATTCCCTTGCTATGACGAGACGATGTCAGCTGGGCCCCACATGGAGCTCTCCTCTTATTGGGAAATCACACTTCGCGGTTTCGAATTGCGAGAGTATCCTGTCCTCAGGACCTTCAAAACGTCGATTCTTGACTCTCTTCGGATTTCTGACATGCGTCCCAAGTGATGGATGGTTCATATTGAACCTCGGGCTTTTCCACTTTACAAAACCATGAACACTCACTTACCTGAACTACGATGACCACATCCCCGATGTTGTGGGGTATTCTACCCTAAGGACTAACAAGCTAGGGCTTTAAACTTGTACGCAGATCATGAACCTTCATAAGCTTACTTTTAACCATCTACCCAAATCCAAAACCCCTTTTCTCAGGAAAACATGAGAAGAATCAACTAACCTTTTTATCGACGGTTGAAGTAGATCCTCCTTTGAGCTTTTATCCCCTTGTTGCTGCTGCTGCTTCCACAAATCTTCCTGCAATCAAGACAAAACTACGCATGCGTGCTACTGATCTACTAGAGGGTTAGAGATAAAACATAAATCAAATAACATAGATGAGATTCATGTGTTTGGGACAGGAAAAGCATCTTTTTCATTAATCTCAATATGAATCAACTTACAATGATTTTTTGAGATCGGCCACCGTTCCTCGATCCTGATCCTGGGCTCCTCCTCTTCTTTTGTCCTCCAACTGCTGTTGCATGAATTCCTCCTAAAGCTTGAGGCAAGGCTAAAGGGTTGGGACAAAACGGACTTGGCAATTTGGCAGAGTTTCTTTGCTATAATTTTTCCTCTTTTGAATAGTACCCTTACCCCTCCTTTTATAGGCTAGAAGGAGCTAGGGTTTTTGGTGAAATCTCGGCCTTGCATGGCTGGGAGTTCCAGTTAACTGACAAAAAGCTCTTCGTCTCGACGGAAACTTCCCTGATTTTTTTCTTTGTTAGGTAAACGCGGGCTGTAGTGGGCCAGCCAGCGTTCACACGCATGCTGCAGAAGGCCTGCTAGCATCCCAACGTGCCCAGTGCTAGGTTAGGGTGCGTGTTACTTGATTTAGGAGGTTTTTGAAGAGTCTGTTCAACATGGATTTGGAAAGGAAAGGCAATGAGTAGGCCTGATGCCAGGTAAGCAGGGATAGTACAATTTAGGGTTATAAAAGATGCCCCCTAATGTGTGAGGTCAGAAGAGCATCTGATGGCCGAAATACATTACCAATTCTTTACCAATCTGTACTGATATGCTGAATGAGTGAGCCCAGGGATCAGGAATCAGGAAGTGCCATATGCAAAAAAATATCAAATGTCTCACCGAGGTGGGCATACCCATGCTTGGGATAAATCAGAACCATGGATACCAATCAAATACACTGTAGATCCATGTTAAATAACTATAGAGAGTAGCCGCGAACAATACAAAATGGAGCTACATCTCGAAATCAGAAAGATATATGTAGAAAGTATCCACCTCTCAGAAGCTGATTCGGCCTGATGGCTGTACTTCAGCGCTCGAGCAACAACTTCAAAGTCTTCTAAAACTCAGGTAGGAGTGTAATATGAGTATACAACTGCACTACCCAGAGGTCTTCCATGGCTCGTCGGTTATGGACTTGATAATCTTGATGATTGGACTGAAGGCTTCAGTACAAAGACTTGATTAGACGTTCAAGATGGCTGGGTATGCGGACAAGAGACATATTGCAGAGTGGCCAACTCAGGTTAAGTAATCAAACTTCCCTTGGATAATAGCACAACAAGTGATAAGACTCAGGTAGCATATCTGTTAATCATAAGTCTATGAAGCAGGAGGCAACACAAACTCTCCATATGTTTGGAAGAGTAACCAAACGGTGGAGGACACAACTCAATATAGTGAGCAAGGCTACCTAAGGTCATACTAAATCCCAAAGTATGATGATTCAAATGGACATATGTGCTTTATCCAAGGGCGACTCATAATGTTGCCAATAAAAAAAATACTTTTCCCATCCTCTTTTTAGGGTATATTTGATTTTTTTGTTCTTTTTGTTGATTTGGAAAAAGAATAAAGGAATATTATGTTACAGTGGAGGAACGAGCACAAAAAACATACAAGCTCAAGGCACAAGGGCAAGACTGATGTTTTAGGAAATGATACTCGGGAAAAAACCTCCAGTGGCCAAAGGTGTTAAGACGCAAAAGCAAACTGTTACTTAGACTGATGGGTAAAGGATGCAAATGCGGTTGATAGAACACACAATGGTAACGTCCTTCGATGTAAGTTTAACGAGCCCAGAGAAGGGAAGATTGGTGATTTTTCATGTTTAGAGAGTCTGAAAAAACATAAAAGGAAACTCCATTGGGGTACCTTTTTCGTCAATAGTCTAGTCGGTTCAAAAAAGGGGTAAACTAGCACCGACTAGACGTCAATTCAAAACCATTTTAACGAGTGTGACAAAGACAAGATCACTTGGCGATTTTTTCAATTTTAAGGAGTCTGAAAAAAGATTAACTATGGACTCCATCAGGAATATTCTTCTGGACCGTTTAACGAGTGTGAAAGAATAAGGTCACTCGACAATCTTTTCAATTTTAGGGAGTTTGAAAAGAGCTTAACTATGGACTCCGAGGGGGTTTCTTTTTCGTAAATTTAGTCCCTCGAGCCCGAAAAAGGAATAAAATTATACCTGAGGATACTCTTCTAAAGAATGGAAATTCAATAGAGTATTCCTTTGTTCGTACAGTTGACCTTCTAGACCGAAAAAGGGGTAAACTACCGCCGGACAGATGTGACTTCAAATTTTAGTTTAACGAGCGTGAAGGGTCACAAGATCGCTCGACAATCTTTTCATGTTTAGAGGGTCTGAAAAGGGCTTAAAAGGAGACCCGTTACGTTTTGGGAGTCCGGAGGGTAATATAAAGAGTGAAAAAGACCCATGCAAATGAGGCTCAAACTCATATTCAGGAAATACTATACGGACTCCCGAGCCTACTAAGTTGTCAGAAACGACATGGACACCATAATGCTACCAGGAACTACCTAGGGAATCCATGTTTGGTAAGCTCTACCATCCAGTTGCGGCACTTCTAGAGCAGAAATGACGGTTCCATGGCACAACCGGATGGGATCGATCCTATATCGTAAAAACAAAAGGCAACGAGATGCAACAGTGGGGATGAAATCCTACCCTATATGCTCAGGTTGATTTTTGAAAAAAAAAAAAAATTATGGACCGCCCTTATGTGTATTTTTTTTATTTTTTTGAAACTCAATGAAAAGTGTCCCAATACCTGATCAAATCCCTTCCATATAACTCCAGAACCATCCAAAATGGTTTTTGGTATAAAGAAACTGATAAAAGGGGCCAAAAGGGTGACAAAAAGAGGCCAAAAAGTCTATAAATAGAAGCTGGTAGCTCATTATCACCATTGCTGATTGGAAAATTGACTTTGGAGCCAAAAGACCCTCTTTGCCAGATATTGCAATTTCGGGAGCTACAGTGGACCAAACGAACTTCTTCTCGGACCAATTAAGTACAAACTCCCCCATCTTGCATTTTAATCCTTCCTTTATAGTTTTTTGGTTGTTTGGGGGGGTGGTCGTCGCCCTTTTTGAGGTCGGCCCTAGCCAAACGCGGGTTGTCCAAGGACAGCCCGCGGGTACCCGCGTGTGGTGGAAAAAATGATTTGCAAGATCCTAATCTCTCTTTTTTGACTTGTGATCTTTGCAGGATGTATGTGCATTGGAGAGAGAGGGAGCATGAGGCTGCCAATGAGGCAACAACTACAGATCCGAATGTCATGGCCGCGCTGACGCAGTGTGGCTTGGTGAAGTTTTTCCTATGTCCGTTCATGCACGCACAACCAAGGCTGCTGAATGCCCTGGTTGACTACTGGCACCCTGATGTTGAGGCATTCATGATAGAGGGGCAATCCTTGGTGCCCACCACCGAGGATATATATTTCTTGACGGGCCTCTCGAGGAGAGGGGAACCCGTTAACTTTCATACTTTTCCTGCGAGGCCGAGCAAAGTCTCGGAGTTGATAGCAGAATATTGTGTGGCTGGGACCAACCAGGCGACCTCTTCGGTGCTGGTTGGTAGTATCATCAGCCCTGTTCTTCAGACTATCCTATCATTGATTGGGCAGATTATCGGCTCTACGGCCATACATCAGGCGTCATGTGCACAGATGAACTGTGCAGTCTAGTGCATGAATGCACAGATATATGACTGGAGTACCACCTTACTAGAGAGCATGAAATCTCAACTGACAGCATGTAGACAATGGACACACAGGAATTTCAGGTTTGGGACTATCCTGTGTTCCTTTTTCTTCGAGAGAGTTCCATGCTTTAGTCCTCGGATGACGGTACAAGGACATCTGACGACTTTCCCGACAGTGTGCAGATGGGCAGCTTTACTGCCACGACAGGGTGGTGGAAGGACCGTGGAGACCTTCAACGATGAATTCTTTTCTTGGTTGTCGCAACAGATCCCCGCTATTGAGGACTACCCATATGCGGGAATCGATTTTTCTAGAGATCCATCTATACCAGTGCCACCTGGCGAGGAGCGAGGGGAGATAGGTAAGTCTCCTCCTGTAAAGTTTTTTTTTGTTTTGTTTGCATATGTAATTTTTATGTATTTTTTGAGATATATCATGTTTTTGGATAACAGAGTTTCTAATGGGTGAACTTTGTGTTGCTTGCAGATGTGGGACCTATGCGGCCAACCAACTTTGCACGGAACAGGTGCCGTCTACGGCCAGAGACAGCAGCTGCCGCCACCAGAGGAGTAGCAGCAGCAGGGCACCCTACAACAGGAGAGGCTGAGAGGGCCCTTGTACAGATTGAGTGGAACTTTACTGAGCTCACCCGCACAGTCCCTATGATTGAGATAGAGGACTTGCCGCCTTCCATGCAGACTCATATGGTGGGGTTACCTTAGACCTGGGTCTGATTATTTAGGTGTTTGGGTTGGGCTGTGTATGACTATAACAGGGCCCACAGGCCCTGAGCTGACTTGTAAACTTTTTATGTGCCTCGAGCACTTATATGTATATATTTTTTGGGGGCATAAGCCCTAGTGACTCATGATGGCTCCCATTTTTTGAGGCGTTTGCACCCATCGATGTACTCTGCGGATTTTAAGATGTATATATATGGTTTTTATTTCTTTTCTGTGTCTTTATGGATTATGTGTACCAAAAATGTATTTACATGTATTTGATCATGATCTTCTTTATGTGTGAGCAAGATGCCAATCTAAAATGTGATTAGCTAGAGTATTTGTGATTTGATTTAGACTCCTAGGAACATGAAAATATGTGATATAATCAAAGTTGCGTTCCAAGAGACGTACCCTAAGGAATCGTCGGTGTAAAGTAGGATCGTGCACACGGTATATTCTGTTTAGCTGTGACACAACCAGTTGAGCATCTAGATAGACCCAGAGATGAGAGATACCAAATGACAAAGCATCACGAAGCAGCTCGATAATTGCGCTATACTCAGCAACATTATTTGTGGTGTCACCTAAGCATATTCCCCTGAAAGATAACAACTGACCCTGGGGCATAAAGATCACCCAAGTTGCGGAGGCAAGCCTCCGCGTGTGTCGACTAGCACCATCCGCATACCCAATGAACACCACAGACTCACTCGACATCTGCCATAGTGATGAAAGATAACATTAATGACACATCCATGACACGTTTTTCAAAAGAAACGAAAGAAAGTAATAGCACAAAGACTATACATATGATATTAAAAGTTACCCACAGTGACTCTATGAGTAGTACTTCTTGAGGTAGAGCCCATTTCTAGGCTCTGCCAAAGCATTCCCTTCAAAGTCGACCAAACGATAGGTGCCCTTTTTTAACACCTCCTTAACAATGAAGGGTCCGAACCACATGGGTTTAAACTTTACTGCCCCCGGGGGGTCCTTGTCTTGGTCATAAACCAGGACAAGGTCATCCTCAGAGAAAACCCGAGGACGAATGGACCTATCATATTGACACTTCACCCTATTCTTATGAGCCTCGTTGGCCAGTGCCGCATCACGACGTTGTTCATCAAGCTTCTCTAGGTGTACTAACCGTTCTTCAAGTGGAGAAGTGTCTGGCAGTAACTGTACTGCCAACTTGAGAGATGGAATTTGACATTCAATGGGAAAGACTGCCTCCAGCCCGTAAATGAGTTGGAAAGGTGAGAAACCGGTTGTAGTCTTAACTAATGTTCAGTAATCCCATAATGCCGAGTATAACATCAAATGCCAATTGGATTTGGCTGAGTTGATGGTTCGCTGTAGCATTGTCTTAAGTGTTTTGTTAACAGCTTCCACCTTCCCATTGGCTTGGGGATAATAGGGTGATGAGTGTTCTTGCCGTAACCCAAGATTTGACGTTAACTCGGTCATCATTTGATTCTGAAAGTGACTGCCGTGGTCAGTGACAATCTCTCTCGGGACTCCGAAACGTGCTATAATCTAGTTAAATAAGAAGAGAGCTGCAGTCTCTCCATCCTCTTTGAACGTCAGCATAGCTTCGACCCACTTCGTAAAGTAGTCGACAACCACAATGATATAGTGATGCCCCCTGGCTGACGGGGGGTTGCAAGTAGTGTAATCAATCTCCCACTTAGTGAAGGGACCGACGGTGATAACAGGGAACATAGGAGCCAGATGTGCCCTCATCTTCTGTGAGAAGATTTGGCACGGATGGCACTTCTTGACCGACTCGATACAATCTTTTATAAGCGTGGGCCAAAAGTAACCTACTCGTAAAATCTTTTGGGATGTTGCCAACCCGGATAAGTTACCGCCACAAGATCCTGTATGAAAATCATTGAGCACGATGATGGCCTCCTCATGAGTGAGACATCGACGCAAGATAGAATCTACCCCTCGCCGATACAAAGTATCATTGAGTATAAGATAGTTCTTGGCCTGATGGCATATTCGCCAATGCGCATCACGAGAAGCAAAGGTAGGACACTTCAAATTCTGGAGATAGATCAGTATATCTCCGTACTAGGGATCAGACGATTCAATCAAAAACATATCCCCCCGGATAGGCAATTCCTCAGGAACAACGTCACCTGACTCAACCGGAAGTTCCAAAATAAGTTCTGCGAAGACCAGTGATTTTTTGGAATTTTTTGAAACAAAATCCAAGTTAAATTCTTGGAGGATGACCATCCATCTACTGATTTTCCCACCGATAACTCATCGTGTCAACATGTACTGAAATGGATTCACCACTGCCACAATGGTGGTTTTACGAAACAGAACATAGTGACAGAACCGTTGGATAGCATGTACTGCTGCCAATGCAAGTTTTTCGAGATGGGTATAATTAAGTTCTGGTCCTACGAGGCCTCATCTCAGGTAATAGATCACGTATTTAGAAAATGAATCATCTTCCTGAACTAAAACCATGCCTATGGTTGACTCTGCGGCAGCCAGATATAATAGGAAATCCTTGTTATAATTCGGTGGCCGTAGCAGAGGTGCGGTTGTAAGGGCGTGTTTCAATGCATCTAAAGAGCATTGTGTGGCTTCGTCCCATAGAAAAGGAACGTCTTTCTTCAGTAAATGCATGAAGCCCTTGGTGATTTCGGCATAGTTTGCGATGAAACGTCGTAAGAAGTTCGCCTTGCCTTGAAGACTTTGAAGTTGTAAAATTGTGCGTGGGGGGGGAAACCGTACTATTGCCTCCACCTTAAGAGGATCAACCATGATCCCCGTTGTTGAAACGATGAAACCTAAAAAATCTCCTGACGTTATGAAAAAGCTGCACTTGTTGGGATTTAAGCGAATCTGGAAGTAGCGGCAGCATTCAAAGATGAGTCTGAGGTGTGTAGGATGATCCTTTCGCTTGCGAGAGCATGATGCTAAATCATCTAGATATGCCTCGACTATATGTTTGAGGTCGTGAAACACAAAAGACATGGCCCGCTGGAAAGTGGCTCCAGCGTTCTTGAGACCAAAAGGCATTTTGCGATAGGCGAATGTACCCCACGGACAAATGAATGTCGTTTTGTGTTGGTCCTCGGGTTTGATTTGGATTTGGTTATAACCTGAGAAACCATCCATGAATGAAAAATCTTCACAACCGGCGCACTCATCAATGATCTGGTCGATGAATGGGGTTGGGTAATTATCTTTCGGACATGCCTTATTCAAATCACGGAAATCAGTACAAACACAAATCGTGCCTTGTTTTTTGTCGACTGGCATGGGATTTGACACCCATTCAGTCAAGTGGATAGGGTAGATGAACCCTGCCTTAAGCAATTTCTCGACTTCAGCTTTGATAGTGGCTGCCTTCCTTGGATTAACCGGACAAATTTTCTATCGAACAGGCTTAGCGTCCGGATACGTAGTGATCTCATGTTCAACAATTTTCGGATCGATGCCTAGCATTTCCTCATAAGACCAAGCAAAAACGTCGTGGAATTCTATGAAAAGATCCGTGTAAATATGAATCTCTTCGGGGGAGCAATCCGCTCCGACGAAGACATTCTCCACGATGCCGGGGGTTCGAGAGATATTGATAGGTATCGTTTCAGTGATAGTCTCCATGTTGCCCTCATCATAAATGTCCTTTGTAGCTAAGAGGTTGATGGGACAAGGCTGATCTCCCGTCATGGTGATAGTGAATTCTCCTGCCTCGATTCGGTGTAACTCTGGGAGGAAGTATGATCTGTGATGAATATCTTCCCAGGGTTTGTCCGGACCAGTCATTGCTTTGATTATAGCTTCGTCAGAAGGAAAGACTAAGTCTAACGAATCAGTATTGACAAGAGAATCCTGAGCCCAGATAGGATCCAGTAATGGATCCAACTCGTGTGTGGGAATCAGATCAGGAGTAGCTAAAGTTTGCTGAACCATAGAGTATACTACTTCAGCGGCTGACAAGGGTGTAGACATGCCCGCATGCCCTGTCACATCCATCATGTCTGATGGGGAAGGAAGAGTCCACGAATCCTAAAAGTAAGTCGTGCGGAACGACGAAACATGGAAAATCTCAGCCTTGTGGTGAGTCGAAATAAGCTTGACATCGCTATGAGGAGGTGGATAATCGAACGTACCCATCAAAGATGGGCATAAACCAACCCCTACATTAACGACACCGGCTTGAGGATTATCGACCATGGGAACCGTGGATGCCCCCAAAGCCGGGTCAGGTTGAGAGAAGGATAACTGGTCAATAGTCACTATTCGGCCTTCATGTGGAAACAATAGGACTCGAAAAACTGTAGCGACCACCGCTTGCATTGCATAAGTCCAACTACGACCTAACAATAGATTGTAATTGATGGGGGCATCGAATACTTCTACTTCTACGCACACGGTCTTCCCCCCTAACTGCACCCAGAAAGAAGGGATGATGCCATGCGGTTGGAAAGAACGACCATCGAACGCAGTGAGAAGAGTAGGTGACGGAGACAACTCAGGTTGACCAATGGCTTTCCAATAGGCTAATGACATAACGCAAGTTGACGCACCCTCGTCTACCACCGTGCAGAAGATATTCCGTGTAAAAGTTTTCATGGGATGAGCCACTACTATCTGGAATGCGACGTGGTAAGGCAAACGAGGTTTCAAGTCAGTCGTATCTAACATGATGGTTCCCGGGTTACAAGTTTCAGTAGAGCCTAAAGCAGTCAACAAGGATTTTCTCTAAGCAGGGCAACTTTGGAGGACTTCCAAAGAGGACATAGCACAAGGGGTTTGTGATAAATATTCCACCACCGAGTAGTTCTGGGCGGCCCTTGCATTTGGATTATGAGAATCTCATTTAAACGCACCTTTTGGGATGCAAGTAATTGTTTCACCCAACGTTTTCTCGATCTGTAGAGGAAGAGATGGGATCTCAGCTTCTTTGCCCTTCTCCGAGGCGCTTGGTTTGCTATAATCGTGAGCTCTAGTCACAATGAAAGCGTCAATTTTCATCATATAAATGTTCGTGGAAGATGAACTATTTGGGGGAGGGAAGTTTTCATGGCTGCCCCCCTCCGTACTTGCGGAGGCTTGAGTTAAATTCTGCCCATGCTGAAAGGGATTAGTCAACACAGCTTGTTGTTGCTGTGTGACAAACTTCTGGGCCTCTGCAAGTCGAGGGCATAGGTGGGTTGGGTGGTCTTCCGCACATAAGTTGCACGGGTACCTCGCTTTCTTCCTTTCTGTGGTGCCCTCGCCAGCGTTATCATTTGGTTTCTTATTCCCCTTACTCTTCTTGCGTTGTTTTTTCTTCCCCTCGGGATGTTGGGTGGCCTTTGGGTTCGTCGTCTGTACGGAGTGTACTTCTAACGTTTGAGTAGGAGGAGCAGCCAAAGAAGTAGTCTGGCTGGCCACTGAGTGTTGTATAGATAACTGCTGCAATTGTTTTGTCAATTTCTTAGCGGGCTTGGTTTGTGCCGAACCAACTATACCATCGGCATGTGGTCTGGCTCTCTGTCTGGTTTTGTCCAGAATCGATCATGGTGCATCCGACAGGATGGTGTACAATAGACCAGACTGAGAATAGATAAGTTCAAACTGTTGAGCCCTCATGATGGCCTCTTCCTCGGAGAAGACCCC
>ML788594.1:506133-517075 GCA_009831015.1 Picea engelmannii | reverse complement strand
CACTCTCGAATATGATCCGAGATATGGTCCGCTGACGTCTGCTCGAAATTGGCTAGCAACTCTGTGCCGGCGTCGTATCTCACAGGTAACTGGAAATGGTTAAGGAAAGCCATAGCCAGTTCACCAAAAAAGGAATATCGTGAATGATCAAGCTCTATGTACCATTTCGCGGCACTCCCAATAAGAGTGCGTTGAAACAATCGCAACTGGACGGAGTCATATTTTAGTGAGTTAGATGAACACCACAAGTGGAAAGTGGTCATGTGATCACTTGGATCTTCATTAGGCTTGGCTTCAAACTTTGGGATGTCCGAAGGCAACTTCGTCGGCATAGGAGGCCAACGCGGATCGTGATAGATAGGATCATTCAACAACCGTGTTAAATCCGGCAAGTGTAACGTTTCCAAGAAAGGGAGTTTAGGTTGATGCTGATAGCTAGGATAAAAGGGTCCTGGGGTTTGACTGGCACTAGGTTGCCAGGAAAATTTTTGTTTCTAGCCAGGGTTTTGGTAGAAACCATTTCCTTGACCAGCGTAAGGGTTTTGCATTTGAGGAGACATCGTTGGCTGATTCCCCATGAAGGACAGAGGATGTTGGGCGTTCATCGTGTTTGATGGACTTTGGGATGGATTACCCCATGCCGGTCCTGATGGAAGAGGAATAGAGGTCTATCTAGGATCCACTGGCTGTGAAAAGAGTTACCCCAGAACGACATTCTAGAGGATGGAACGGATCCTTGTGCTGAGTTCCAAGGTCCTGGTATATGTGCCCCCAGCGCAGGAATAGTACCCTATGCCGGTGTAAACTGTCCAAAAACAGGTGTTCCCCCAGATGGGAAAGCAACGGATGCTAAAGTGTTATTACTAAATGTCCCATTCCATAGAAACGGTGACGAACCTACCGGCTGAGTTTGCGCAGGTGTTCCTTGACTCCCGACTCCAAAAGGACTTGTGTGTGTAGGCTGCCTGGCAGAATCGATCCACTGAGCGAAGGGGATGAAGGAGGGATATGACCTCCAGTGTAAGGAAAAGCATTGAAAGGGACAGGAATTCCCTTGAGTTGACCTTGCAGAGGAGCGTTAGAGCTCCCTGCCCTCAAACCCAAAGTTTGTAAAGTAGAGGAGGTGAGTACAGGACTGGTACCTGAACTAGGCATACCGTATGAAAATGGAGCGCCTGTCGCACTAGGTGTGTAAAGAGGTGTGGCCGCCGCCATAGATGGGGTCAGTCCACTGTGCGATGTAGTTGCAGCCGAGACCGTGGTGGCCCAGACCACCGACAAAGGCAAGTTAGGAGAAGCTTCTCTTGTGGTGAAAATAGGAATGGAAGAATTCCCAGGGATTTGCTCCATAACTGGGTTAGGCACTGACAGGCATTCGTAAAATTAAATTGGCACAATAACGTCCGGCCAAGTATCAGTGTTTGAGGTTTCAACCAATCCAATATTGGCGGTCGATTCCTCGGGGGGTTTTTCGGGATCAAAGGCCCCGGTTGCTTCGAAAGACCCTCGATGGTCTAACTTCTGCCTCAAGGGTGGCAGGGGTGGCTCCAGTATCACCGGCGGCAGGCCCAGAAGCCTTCGTGACCAACGGAGCTCTGAATCCTCCACTGTGTGAGAAGATTCATGACATGCTAAGATATTCTACACGAAAAAGCAGTAACATGCACTAAAAGAAAGCCCCTAGAAGATAAATCAAGAAAGCACTATATTAGTAGGAAGAACAGTTACAACAACCAACACTAGAGTACCTTACCGGTGCAAGTGAAACTTGAATACGGAAGCACCCTCCAGGTCTACTCTGCAAAGATTTGGTCCGATGTCCATCCTAGGTACCGCGGTATACCCCCGCAGTCACCTGTGTATGTCCCTAGAAAAGATTGGCAACTAGTTTGCCAGCACGTGAACAATTATCAGGCGGGTACATTCGGCAGTCGGGTAGACCACAATGAGCAGGGTATCAAGCCCGAAACCTGTCAAGGGTATCAAGAGCAAGTGTTCTGGAAGACGACTGAGGACCTCAAATGGATTTGAGACCCACGAAGCTCCATGGAAAATGCTAACGACGGAATCCCTTAACGGATCCTCTATATGTGTTCTCCACAACGCTTGGTCCAACTTTGGAGGGGTTATCTCCACTGGCTTTCCTTACGCAACCTCATGTTTAGCCCCTGTGTTAGAGGGGGGTCCTGAATAACTTTCTGTAACTGGACTTCTACACTCCCTAAATGACAGAATCCAATGTTTGGTTTGGGTAGCCTTGGAGAATTCACTCTCCAACCTATTCCAAGGCCCTATTTCTAAGCTAGTGTATGCACCCTACAAACAGAAAAGTCTACTTGATTTTATTTAGCGTTGCTTTTAATGGGATTTTTTAAAGTCTCAAGGTGCAAAAGTGAAACTGATGGTGTGTAAAAAGACTCAAAGAAAAATGAACAAAAATGTTTGGAAACAAAAACTTTTGATAAAATGCAAAACCAACAACTTTTCGATGAAAGACTTCTTTTCTTTTTCAAATTTACTAAGATTTAATGCAGTAAATACGAAGGACTTTCGCTCAGATCTGCGAGCTACTTATACTAGACATGAACTGCAAAAACTTATGTAAAAAGACTTCTTTCCTAGCTACTGATGCAACAACACAATACTCAAAATCAAGAAGAAAATGACACAATTTTTTTTTATTTTTTTTTATTGCAAAATCACGCAACAAGGAAAAATGATGACAAGATCAAAACCAAGAGAATAGAGGAAAACTCTGGCTTAAAGCGTAGATCGAAAATAGAATCAGAGCACAAAAATGCAACAAAGAAATCACAACAGCACCAATTCTAACACTTGCCTAAAAACCATAAAACAACAATTTTTTCTCTTTTGTCTTTTCTATCAAAAAATCAAAAAACTAGCACAAGCTAAGGGTGAACTGCCCTAACCTGCAGACTGTGCAGCCCCAGACTCTAGACCCCTAAAAGAAGCTCTTCTCACCACAGGAGGGGATGACTTCCCCACCCAAGCTGAAAAGCTACCAATCAAGCCCGCGACAGTCACCAATACAGCATGTGTGCAAACGCGTGCTGAGCTTCTACAGGGCGCGGGTACCCACGGGCTAGCCTTACACAGGCCGCGGGTCTGTATAAATACTAAGATAAAATCACATACATATAGTCTAGTCCTGAAAAAGGCTTCTGGTATTGACAACCAGAGTCTCTAACAGGCTTAGATGTTATCACTTTAACAGAAAAGCAAGATTTGCAAAAAAACCAACGTAAAGAAAAACAACACAATAAGACAGACTGAAACACAAGACAATATACCAATCTAGACCCAGACAGGATCCAGAAAGCCCCCTGAGGAGATAAACTTCTGACAGGGAAGAGGGGACTGCCTCTTAAGCTTCCTGGGCTCTACACACTACTGAAACCACGGCAGCAGGTGTTCACACGCGGGCTGTAGATGGTTAGGGCACGGGAACACGTGTGCAGGCCTTCTGCAGGCCGCGTGTACCTCTGTGTGTCTCGTGAATAAATGTCAAGCGTCAGTCAAGGAAGACTGGTATTGATAACCAGGTTCCCTGCTAGCATTGACCTAACAGAAAACAAAAATAAACAAAGAAACAGAGACTGAACTTCTTTGAACTACCCAAAAGGTCTTTAACCAAATCTGAAAACCCTAAGAGTAAGACTATCCCCAGTGGAGTCGCCAATTCTGTTGTGGGGTATTCTACCCTACAGACTAACAAGCTAGGTCTTTAAACTTGTACGCAGATCATGACCCTTCATAAGCTTACTTTTAACCTTCTACCCAAATCCAAAACCCCTTTTCTCAGGCAAACATGAGAAGAATCAACTAACCTTTTTATCGATGGTTGAAGTAGATCCTCCTTTGAGCTTTTATCCCCTTGCTATTGCTGCTCCTTCCACAAAGCTTCCTACAATCAAGACAAAACTACGCATGAGTGCTACTGATCTACTAGAGGGTTAGAGATAAAACATAAATCAAATAACATAGATAAGATTCATGTGTTTGGGACGGGAAAAACATCTTTTTCATTAATCTCAATATGAATCAACTTACAATGATTTTTCGAGATCGACCACCGTTCCTCGATTCTGATCCCGGGTTGCTCCTCTTCTTTTGTCCTCCAACTGTTGTTGCATGAATTCCTCCTAAAGCTTGAGGCAAGGCTAAAGGGTTGGGACAAAATGGACTTGGCAATTTGGCAGAGTTTCTTTGCTATGATTTTTACTCTTTTGAATAGTACCCTTACCCCTCCTTTTATAGGCTAGAAGGAGCTAGGGTTTTTGGCGAACTCTCGGCCTTGCATGGCTGGGAGTTCCAGTTAACTGACAAAAAGCTCTTCGTCTCGGTGGAAACTTCCCTGATTTTTTTCTTTGTTAGGTAAACGCGGGCTATAGTGGGCCAGCCAGCGTTCACACGCGTGTTGCAGAAGGCCTGCCAGTGTCCCAACGCGCCCAGTGCTAGGTTAGGGCGCGGGTTACTTGATTTAGGAGGTTTTTGAAGAGTTTGTTCAACATGGTTTTGGCAAGGAAAGGAAATGAGTAGGCCTGATGCCAGGTAAGCAGGGATAGTGCAATTTAGGGTTATAACACCCAATCTAGATGACCACATGACACATGTCCTCCCTGAGATCCTACGGCTATGATCCTTTCGTCGTTTTGGGGTTCAACAGGTCTCAGATTCTTGTCTTTTAAAATTTTGAAATGCTGATGGACTCTCGATCCCTGCCGCCTGTCCCAACAGATGGACGACTCTGAACTCATTGGGATTTTCAAGATGGATTTCCCTGACTTCTAGTCCACGTGACTCCCAATTTCCCAAACCCTGATGCCTTGATATCCCGACACCTCTCGGGTTTCTTACTCTTCTCACGAGGGTTTAAACCCAGTGCAACTCCTGTCAGATCGAACAAATGATGGGTAACTGATCAACGATCCAACGACTCACAACCCCTAGAGCTTGAACTCCATACGCGGCCGTAACCTCCTCGCTTCTTTGGCAGATCCAATTGTTGACGGGATTTTTCAAATCTTCTCCACAAGATCCTAACCGTCGATCTCTTCCTCTTTGATGTTTTCTATGGGTGAACCCAGTATTCCTCTGTGAAAACTGGTCCTCTTGTGCATAAATTTGCAGCGCCTGTTCAAACACTCCATGGAACAGACTCCCTGTGCTTCTCTTCAACGAGCTTGGAAGCCTTGTCCCTCCTGAGGTTCACACAGTTCTGAGTCTTTGAGAAGACCCTTGCGCGCACTCCTTGCGACAATTCTTGAACACTTCCAAATGTTGAGTTCTTTCGACTCTGCACACACCTGCAACAACAGTCCTTCAATGCTTCACTCAGATTCACAACTGAGACTTTCCTTAGCCTGTGCACTCCTTGCACGACTCCTATAACCCAATTTCACTTTTGGGTGAATGAGAACAAGAGTTAAACTATCTGAGCCTTCTGTCAATGCACTCCTTGCAGGAATCCTTGCTTAGATAGAGAAACAATTGAAACTCATTTCTTCTACTTCCTTTCTCAGATTTCAAACACTCAACAAGAAATCATTCATACATAGCATGTAAAACAAATGCATAACAGGAAGTAAATACTCATAAGCATAGCATTCAACATACATACACAGAGAACAAACACAATGCCATGAACTTGAATCAACTTTTTCTATTAATCCAAATAACTATACATGGGTGTTTCTACACAGTTCTCTACTTCTCTTCTATGCTCCAATGCTTCTAACTATGTTACAATGCACAATGAGGGTGTCTATATCCCATTTCCCTCTTGCGTTCTCAAACAATCTAATCTAGAATTAAATTTCTATCTACCTGCATTAACTACTATAAATACCTCCATCTACTTTAGATGAGAGCGGGGCGCTCAAGGTCTGATTACATTATACCAAGGCGCCTTCATTAAATGATCTCATTTATATTTTTCACATCAACTTCAAGGGAAAATTCAAAAATTTGGCTGGGTTTGTCCAGCTGTCCTTTGGTTTCTGCACTGGCTCGTTTGATGTTGGCGATGCTCCTGCATCAAATAACAAGTTGATTGATTCAATGGTAGTGATAGGTTGTCTACATTCATATTATTTGGTGGTTGGATGGGGCAAGGAAAGGAGGTTGTAGCCTCCTTCCCGTTGGTTCCAGAGAATTCAGGAGTTGGAGCCTCCTTCCAGTTGTAGCTGGAAAATAAGGAAGTTGGTGCTTCCTATGAATGTATGTTTTTTGAAATATATGTATATATTTGTGACTGCTTTTATTTTTCATGGTTGATTTATAATGTTGGTGATACATAAAATGATAATGTTAAACTGTTGGATATTGCTCATAAAGTTAAATAATACACATTGTGGTTAAAGTTGTAATAAATTATTCATACTGATTCACCCCCCCCCTCTTAGTATTCCAACAATTGGTATTAGAGTAGGTCCTTCAAGAAACAATTTAACCACTGGAAGGAGATCATGGAATACCCTAATATTGGACCACCAAGATTTGATGGAAAAAAATATGCCTTTTGGAGTAAAAGGATGTAAACCTTTTTACATGCATAGGGATTTGATTTTTTGCAGTTAGTAGTACATGGATATGCATCACCAACCAATCCCCCAACTGAAAAAGATGGAAATAAACTTGGTGAAAACAAATCAAAGGATAAAGGCACCATTCTGATTAGTCTGGATGTTTCAGTATTTGTCAATGTTATGCATTTCTAGACCACAAATTATCTTTGGGATAAACTTCAAAATACTTACGAAGGAGATACCGAAGTCAAGGGAGATAAGCTTCAAACCCTTAGAGCCAAGTTTCAACAATTGAAGATGAAGACATTGCAACATACTTTCAATGAGTTGAAGAAACAATGAACGATATTAGAATATTGGGAGAAGAAGTTGATGAGTTGGTGGTCGTTCAAAAGGTTCTAATATCTCTACCTATAAGATTTGATCCTAAGATATCAACCCTGGAAGAAAGAACAAATCTTGATAATTTGAGCATGGATGAGTTACATGGAATATTCATAGCTTATGAAATGAGGATATAACAAGAGAACCCAATCACGAAGGAAGCATCATTCAAATAATTCAATAAGACGAAGAAACAAAACAAGAAAAAATCAAAACCAGATTGCATCTACAACAATGTTTCAGAGGAAGATGAATAAGTGGTAAAATTCGTAAGGAAGTTAAAAAGTGGAACTGAAAAATACAAAGGTATGCTTCCATTGAAATGTTTTAATTGTGATGGTATTGGTCATTTTTCTTCTAAATGTCGTTACACTAAGAAAAAAGGTAGTGATGAAGAAGAATATCCTAAGAAGAAAAAGAAAAATCAAAAGGGAGACAAGAGAAAGAACATAAATAAATTCTTCAAGAAAAGTTTCTACTCAAAGGAAGACAACTCTTCATCATATGAGGATAATGATAGTGAAAATGATTCAGAAAGAGTACTCTTCATGACAATATAAAATGATGAAGAAGGTTGTGAATATTATGAAGAAGAAGGTGAACTTGATCTCATATCAAAATTAATCAGTGTCTTAGAAGAACTAGGGAAAGAAAGAAAGAAAATCAAATCACTCAAGTTAGAGTTAAAGAAGAAAAAAGGATCTCAAAATTACAACTCAGAAGAAATTGAGTAGATAATCACGAAGTTAAAGATCCATGTATAAGAAGACAAAAGGATTGAAGAAACACTAAGAAAACAATTAGAATATAAAGATAAGATGTTTGAAACCTTGGAAGAAAAAATATTTACAGTAAAAAAAGATTTTTAGAAGAAATATATGAAACATAATAAAACCAAATTATTGTATGATATAATCATCAATCAAAGGCCAGACTATGACAGGTCCATAGTAGGATACAATTAGATTCATATTGAGAAAGGTTCAATCTTCAAGACAACAAAACATGAAGCATAACAAAGCACCTATGTAGAAATAGTCAGACGTACTCAAGAAGAAAATCACAATGAAATTGGACAACCTAGAAGATTGAGAACACAAAACCAACAATCAACAACATATTAAGAAGAAGAAGGCTTCAGAAGAGAAACACTATTCAAAATATTCCCTACATCTATGTATCAAACTGTTTTTCTTGGTTTATGCTATTCTTGAAACAATTTTGGTCACAATGCTGCAAACTATAGAGACTATGCCAAGAATAGAAGAAACTATGAAGGATATTCAAACAACAATTATCCTAGAAAGTCACATGAAGCACGAAACATAAATCACAACAATTTTGGTTCACTAAGTAATGAAATAGAGTGTTACAAGTGAAACCATTTTGGACACATGGCCAAATATTGTAGACTAAATGTTCCTCCAAAGGAACTAAAGCATAATAGAAATAGTCATAAACATGAACCACAATGGATATGGAGAAGAAAGCAGGATCAATTCAACAATGAAGAATGTTCACTTTCTCTACAAGTGCAACACAAGAAAAATAGGTGGTATGTTGACAATGGTTGTTCAAAGCATATGACAAGTGAACAGAATAGGTTTTTGACTCTGAAGAATAAATGAGATGGATCAATTTCATTTGGAAATGATAACTTATCCAGAATAATAGGTAGAGGCATAGTCAATCTGTTGATACTGAGAGGGGGGTGAATCAGTATCAAGTACAATTTAAAACATTTTTCAACTATACTTAAACCATTCAACTATATCCAATTATCAATGAACAATAGTATAAGAGTTACACCAATACACCACAATACACCATGCACAATATATGAGAAATAATCAATAGTTATTGTTCAAGGGAAGTAATGACTTCCAAAAGTAGCTACAACTTCCAAATGTAAAGGGAGGGATAAACCTGCAAGAGGAAGATACAATCCTCCAATATCAAGAGAGAGTTGAACTCTCCATCCTTGCCCCTTCCTTCCACCCAAGAATATATGAGAGATAATAAAACTTTACATTAAATCATCACCATCAATCAATCATCATATAGAACCTGATAATGCTTCTTGAGACTTCTTCAATTTCTGCAATTCTTCAATTCTTGGAGTACTCTGATCTTGTATATAATATTACTCAATGTATTCTCTGAAACTCCTCCAAGTTTCACTCCATTTCTCCCCAAAAAGAAGTTATAGAAAGAATGGTAGAATTTATTCAATTCTGGTCTATTCAGGAGACCAAACTTGTACAGAATGCCCCACACTCAATATTTAACATCTGATTATGAAACTAGCACAAAAGAAACTAAAATCTGTACTCTTTCCAATGAAATTTGTCCCACATAATTTGGATTCTTGATGAAGAAGTTATTATTGTTTTACCCAGAACACCTGTTTATTGACTATCTTCAAGACTGGTCACAAACCCTATCTTCCGTAGAGTGTATCTCCATAATTATAATGAATCAAGAGATGAACATTTTACCAGAGGTACCTTGATATGTCTTCTCGATACCATAGCGATTTCACCATCTGAATCGTTCTAGAAAAAATGTTATAGAAAAAATGGTAAGATGACCTGAAAAATAACATACCTTAGAACACATCACCAAAAGACTTCATCCTCCCTTGAAATCCGGCCTTCTTTACTTTATTTCCTCTGAAATTTGACTTGTATCAAAATGAATGTATAATGATGTTTATTTATACCAATTACTGTCACTTCATTTTAACATTAGGGCCGACCAAACACTTTCTTATTTTGTAATTCTTTTCTTTAATTATCTTCAGGGCCTACATGTACTTCCTTCTTCAATTCACTTTGTCATCTTCGAAAATTCATTTCTCCTCAACCATGAGGATCCATGTGACATGCCACATACCACCAGAAATAACATGATGTATAATATCCATTCATGGGTGTTTTATATGCATGTGCATTGTCCTTCATGTCCAAATACCTTTATCAATCTTGTGGTCCAAAACCCATGACTAGGGTTGACATCAATGACAACAACCAATCTTCCAACAATCTCCCCCTTTGTCATAGATGGAAACACTCATGCTCCCCCTATCATCATGATCCTAATTTCTCTCCCCCTTTGACATAAATGGAAAAGGTTAGGGATTCTCCCCCTGAGTTTAATGGAAAAATGTAACTCTCTTCTTTGGGGCTGCTCCCCCTGAACATGTGGCATTCAATAATACTTCATCCTTATTTTTGGTCTTTGGGACTTTTTCTTCCTTAGAATCCTTTTGTGTGGCTTCTGTCTTCTCTCTCTTCTTCATGTCTAGGATGTATATGTTGTTCGGTCTTCTTGTTGTAGTTGCAACCAATCTTCCTGAGTTATTTTCTCTGATTTTACATTTTTGGGAATCAAACGTAAGAGTGTATCCTTGATCACACATTTTAATAACATTGAGTAGATTATGATTCAAGTCTTGAACCAATAGAACATTCTTTCCTTTTACATTTTTTCTTCCAATATCTACTACACCTTCTCCAAGTATTTTGGCAGATGAGTCATCTCCAAATGCAACATTGCCATGCTTTCTCTTCAAGCTGATGAATTTGTCTTGATCCCCAGTCATGTGTGAAGAACATCCACTGTCTATGTACCATTCATAATCTTCTTTACAGTCTTCAGCAGTCAATGGTATTTGACAATCTTCATTGTTTGGAATCTCTTTCCTTCTCCATACTATGGTTGGCATAGGGACACCTTCATTCATATATCTGCAATCTCGTGCTTTGTGACCAAGATAATTACATTTGTAGCATGCAATATTTTTTTCCATCAATGGGGAAAATGAATTATAACTTTTATTGACAAATCCATGATTATTTCCATATTTTCTATTTACACCATTCATGTTTCTTGTGTATGTGTTCCTTTCATTGATTCTGCAATTAATTGCCTTATGTCCAAAAATTTTGCAAGTATAACAATGACCAAGAAAGAAATTTTGATACCTTGGAGTGAGTGGGCTTCTTTGT
>ML788594.1:488293-506083 GCA_009831015.1 Picea engelmannii | reverse complement strand
TTTTGTAATCATTCCTTCTTTCTGGTATCCTGGTCCACTTCTCATCAACTGTCTGTGTAGCTCTTTCTTCAACCTTCTTGTTGGTATTTGCATATTCTTTGTATGAAGTTTCACCCATGCATCCAAGATGTGTTAAGTATTTTGGCACTTGAGAATTTCTTAATATCTTCCTAAATGAGACAACTTCTTGTTCAAGTTTCTCACAATCTTCTTCTTTCTTCTTCATTTGGACATTCCTTATTTCTCCTATTCTTCTTTCTTTTTCGAGTAAAGTTTTCAAGGAAATGGTTTCTTCTCTTAGTTTCTCAAAGTATTCTAATTGTTTCTTCAAGATTACAACTATCTTTTCACAACTACCCAATTCACTTATTAGTTTTCTTTGCATGTATTTGAGCTTGCTATTTTCAATCTCAATATGCTTCAATTTTGTAAGATTCTCATCTTCTTGTTGAATAATTTTTTCTTCATGATTTTCTTCTTCTTCATTGGAATTTTCTTCTTTAGTGTCATTTCTTTCAATCCTTGGATGAGGACATTCAAATTCAACATGACCTACTCCTTAACAATTAAAGCAAAATAACTGACCTCTATTTTCTTCTTTGAAATCTGAGATGTTGTAATTTTCTTCAACTTTTTCTTCTTCTTCTTCTTCTACGTCTTCCCTTACATAAAGGTCTTGTATCTTGTTCCAAAGCTCTTTTGATGATGCACATGATCCCACCTTGGATTTCACTGAATCTGTCAATCCATCCAGGATGGTATCTATTGCCAATTTGTTGTTCCTTTTTGCTTCCTTCTGAGCTGCAGTCTTTGGTTTCTTCAAAGCATTGTATCCTGAAGCAACTGAGAACCAAACATCTTCCCCAAGAGCTTTCAAGTAAGTTTCCATTCTATTACTCCAGTATTCAAAATTTCTTCCATCAAATGGTTGAATCCCATTTGGAATTTTTTCTTCCATCTCTTCTTAGGATCTTCCTTCCAGTGGTTAAACTGTACTGAAGGTAACCCGCTCTGATACCAATTGTTGATACTGAGACATGGGTGAATCAATATCAAGTACAATTTAAAACATTTTTCAACTTATACTTAAACCATTCAACTATATCCAATTAGCAATGAACAATAGTATAAGAGTTACACCAATACACCACAATACACCATGCACAATATACGAGAAATAATTGATAGTTATTGTTCAAGAGAAGTAATGACTTCCAAAGGTAGCTACGGCTTCCAAATGTAAAGGGAGGGATAAAACTACAAGAAGAAGATACAATCCTCCAATATCAAGAGAGAGTTGAACTCTCCATCCTTGCCCCTTTCTTCCACCCAAGAATATATGAGAGATAATAAAACCTTACATTGAATCATCACCATCAACCAATCATTACATAGAACTTGATAATGCTTCCCGAGACTTCTTCAATTTTTGAAATTATTCAATTCTTGGAGTACTCTTATCCTGTATATAATATTACTCAATGTATTCTATGAAACTCCTCCAAGTTTCACTCCTTTAATTATCCCCAAAAATAAGTTATAGAAAGAATGGTAGACTTTATTCAATTCTGGTCTATTCATGAGACCAAACTTGTACATAATGCACCGCACTCAATATTTAACACAATATTATGAAAATAGCAGAAAAGAAACTAAAGTCCATACAATTTCCAATGAAATTTGTCCCACTTCATTTGGATTCTCGATGAAGAAGTTATGACTATTTTACCCGGAACACTTGTTTATTGACTAGCTTCAGGACTGGTCACAAACCCTATATTCCATAGAGTGTATCTCCATAATTATAATGAATCAAGAGGTGAACATTTTACCAAAGGTACCTTGATATGTCTTCTCAATACCATAGTGATTTCACTATATGAATCGTTCTATAAAAAAAGTTATAGCAAAAATGGTAAGATGACCTGAAAATAACATACCTTAGAACACATCACCAAAATACTTCATCCTCCCTTGAAATTCGGCCTTCTTTACTTCTTATTTCCTCTGAAATTTGACTTGTATCAAAATGAATGTATAATGATGTTTATTTATACCATTTATGTCACTTCATTTTAACATTAGGTCCGACCTGACACTTTCTTATTTTGTAATTCTTTTCTTTAATTATCTTCAGGGCCTACATGTACTTCCTTCTTCAATTCACTTTGTCATCTTCAAAAATTCATTTCTCCTCAACCATGAGGATCCAAGTGATGTGACACATACCACTAGAAACAACATGATGTATACTATCCATTCATGTGTGTTTTATATGCATGTGCATTGTCCTTCATGTCCAAAGACCTTTATCAATCTTGCGGTCCAAAACCCATGACTAGGGTTGACATCAATGACAACAACCAATATTCCAACACAATATTGGGAGAAAAGATGCCAAGGAAGAAAATTTTATACTAGTCAAAGATATGAAGAAAAATCTTCTAAGTGTCAGTCAAATGTTTGATCAAGGACACCAAATTTTGTTTGACTCAGAAAAATGCGAGATAGGAAAAGAAGGATAAAAACAATTGGTGGATACAACTATAAGAACCCAAAACAACATATATGTCCTGAATGATATTGGAAAGAAAAAATGTTTCTGAGGAAATGAAAATGAAAGTTGGCTTTGGCACAAAAGGGTGGATCACATAAAATTTTATAATCAGGAGAAAGAAAGAAGTGAAAGAAATTACTAAGATCTCAAAGCCAACAAATAATCTATGTGAGAATTTTTGTTGGTATTATTTACTTTTTCTTGGGCTAACCCAGATTCAGATCTCAGTAGGTTTCCAACAAAAACCTAAAACACTATCGACCATCTTGGTGAACCAGAAAGCAATGCTGTGCACATAGTGCACCGTACAGTCTCACCCAAGATAATTTTTATGGGTGATTTTAATACTCAGTTGTTTGCAGTCTAGGAATGAGTGGGGATCTATGATTGTTTTCTTTCTTCCTTATGTATTATCCTTATTATTCATTCAATTAATTCTATGATTTATTCATCTTTAAACCTATGCATGCATGATGATATAACTACTTTAATGATTCATTCATAAGATAATGATCAACAGAAAGTAAACATTCATTAAAAATCACACAGAACAAAAAGTTTATTGTGGTTCACCCCCTCTTGGGGCTACATCCACAAAGATTTGGCTTCTTTGCTATTTTATTTATTCTGCTACAAAATCTTGCACTACATGCACTACATCTTTAGTAATACAATCAATATTGAGGGTAAGAACCCTCTTTGAGGTTGACTAGATCACACCATGCTCCTCAGCCTGTGAGATAACCCTCAAAGACTAACTTATTCAATTCTTCTACAAGACTTATTACAATCATTAACAACCCAACAAAAACTCATAGTAATCAATCGCACTCTGTTGTCATCTTCTTATTTCCTATACCTCCTAGGTCCTTATTTATACTATTTTATCATCTAATAGCCATTACAATCTTGTAAAAAACCCTAAAACTACCATGGTTAGTCTTGTCTTCCTACACGCCACATTGATTTCCCTCCTGCATGATTCTTTTCCTTCTTTTTTTGCATGTTGCTTTCTTGCCACCTATTGCAGGTGCTCCAAAATTATGTCTTCCTTACCAAAAATAGGTTTTTCCCAAAATATATCTTTTCTCCAAAAATAGGCATGTGCCCAAAACATAATTCCTTCTCAAAATATGCTTGCGCCCAACAGGCCCCCAACACTAACATGTGGCTTTTCCCAAGCCACTGAAGTAGTGCACACTCCCTATACAACCTTTTCCAAACCGTGGAACTTCTCTGCTAGTTCCTTTCCTTTTTCCCTCATCTGCACAACTTTTTCTGTTAGCACCTCAAATGTATGTGATATTATATATTCCTGTAGTAATGTTTCACTTTATGAATGTGCCTATTCTATGATCATATTCTCTTCCTCCAACTACCCAATCATTTCCAATTGGACTTGTCTTTCTTGCTTATTTGTCTACGTTATATTTAACTATGTCTGCAAAGTCTTCATTTCTTGGGTTCCCTTCAAGCACTCTATAATACTCATTGTTTTCTATCATTTCTTTAACTCCTGTATGGAAGCACTAATTTTCTCCTCTTGTTGGTCCCACTATTGGACCTTTTCATCCTCTTTCAAAAAGTTCCAAATTTGCTCATTTCTTTCTAACAACTCTACGACTTCCCTCACTTCTTTTGCCTTCTTTGTATTATGGAGTGTGTATTGTTGTTCTCTCTATTCTTGAACCTCAGGAGGAGTCATGGGGTTAATATTTTCTTTTAGCTCCTCGATATCTTGCCTATATCCCTCAATTATCAATGAAATGTTTTTTATCATTTCCTCTACGCTCATCTTTGGTGCTTGCATGTTGTCTAGGATGCTATGTATATTGATGTTAGCCCATTTTCTATATTATCAACATGTTATTTCTCCTCCTCTTTCTCTGAGTTCAGTTGGTTGTAGGTGATTTGTAACATTTCGGTGACTCCCATACCCAACTCCAAGTTAGTCGCATCTGTGCAGGCCATGGATTGTACTTATTGCATTATATTGGTCTGAATTCAGTATAATACCTTGGTGGGTATCTATGCCATGACTACTTCAAATTGCTCAATTTCCCCCATGGGTTTTTGCACAGTCTCTTAATCCATTTTGATCATTTGGTGAGTGACTATGAATGTTTCCCTACCTTGCACTACCAATTAAATTTTCTCCTCTCCTTCTTTTTTTGTAGGGGGTTGTTGTGTCTTTTCATGTCACTCCATTGTGGCTTGTGGTACTGCTTGAATCCATCATTTTTGTAGTGTTTCATGGACTTCTATGAGTTTGGCCATGATCTCTTCTCTTTGTGCCTCTACAACATAGACCACCTCTTCCCCCTTGTATTGGACCTTTTGCATGATGAATTTGACATCATCTTACGTTAAGGTGATGACTATATATTTCATGGTATACTTAATATTTTTGTGCGTCTCTTCTACCTGGATTGTCTTCCTTTTCGTTTGTGAGGGATGCGCCCCACTCATTGTAACTTGTACCCTTTCTTCACCAACTTGTGATGTGTCCCTCTTTCTAGCATCCTGTTGGTTGTCTTTCCTGGGCACTATTGTTATCCTCCTTGGTATTTTGGGTATTTATCTACTTCTTGATGGTTGATTTCGCGTTGCATCCTTTCTAGTGTTTACAACTGGGATGTTTTTTTTTTCTAAGGAACCTGCTTCAGCCTTTTCCTTAGGCTTGGTGGATTGTGTCATGGCTGGATTTGTTGCTATTTTTCTACTAACATCTTCCACTGTGCCGGGAAATATCTAATTATCCAATCAATTTCTTCCTTTGTTACACAATATTGCATCTCCAGCCATGCCTTCTTTGATAGAAAAACATAATTGCGGAGAAATAAAATAAAATAAATGTGGAAATAAAACACATAATACACACAATACAATAGAGACATAGATATACATGGTTCACCTAGTGTGGGACACATTCACCAGATAAATTTCCAGGTTCTTTCTTTATTATTATCCAACAAATGAAGGGATACAACCTACAACAAACCCGTTGTAACTTCCTCTTCTTTCTCTCATAGTATCCTCACTTAGAATACAATATTTGCAATGATGCATAGCCACAATACATTTCCCTCATAAAAGAGTGTTTCCTTCTAGGAAAAAAAACCCTAAAATAACTTCTACTGCCAGATATGCGACCTTATAATGAATGGTCCATATTTACAATAAAATTACAATATAAATTTACAAGGAAATTTTTCCTTTGGGGGCTTTGCCCCCGAACCCCCAAAAGGGAGTAACTCCCCTCTACACTCCCCCACGTGGAGGAGTGTACATTATAATGGGGTTTAAAGTCTTCATGGGGTATAAACATGGTTGAAAAAAAATACCTCTGAATTAGGAAGATAATTAGGCTCCATAACCAACAATCTCCCACTTGGAGACTGGCATCAACAACTCCACCGATGTTGTATCTACTAGAATATGAACCTTCTTGGACCTAGAAAATTTCTCATATTCACCTTCATGATTGAAGACCAACTGAAACTAAGCAGGAACTCAATTTCTCCCTGGTTACTCCCTTAGTTAACATGTCTGCAGGATTTTGGCTAGTGTGTATCTTTTCCAACTTCAAATGTTCATCTTCCAAGATAGATTGTATGAAATAGTACCTGAGATGTATATGCTTAGTATTCGAATGGAAAGATGAGTTATTTGCAATATGAATGGAACTCTTACTATCACAGTAAAACATGTTATTCTCTTTCTTCTTTCCCAATTCCTCCATAAACCTCTATAACCAAATCATCCCTTTGCTAGCCTCTGTAGCAGCAACATACTCTGCCTCTATTGTTGAAAGTGCAACAACCTTTTGTAGTTTTGAAATCCAACTTATTGTTGTTCCACCTACAGTAAAAACATATCTTGTGGTGCTCCTCCTTCTATCTTTATTACCTTCCATATCTGAATCAACATACCCCTATAGAAAAATGTCTGAACCTTCAAAATATAATGCATGAGTAGTGGTACCTCTCAGATACTTGAGAATCCACTTTACTACCTCCCAATGTTATTTACCTAGATTTTTCATATACCTACTCACAACTCCCACTGCATGTGAAATATCTGGTCTTGTGCAAACCATCACATACATCAAGCTACCAATTGTTGATGAATAAGGGACCTTGGAAATTATTCTATCTCCTCTTGTGTCTTGGGACACATTTCCTTAGTTAATTTGAAATGGTTGGCCAAAGGTGTACTAACTAGTTTTGAATTACTCATTCTAAACCTCTCCAACACCTTCTCTATTTACTCACCCTAAGACAATGCAAATTTGCGATTTTTCCTGTCTCTTGTTATTCTCATACCAGGGATTTTCTTTGCAGCACCCAAATCCTTCATCGCAAATGAATTAGATAATTTGTTCTTGAGAAAATTTATATCCTGCATATTAGGCTGTGCAACAAGCATGTCATATACATAGAATAACAATATAATATAGCTTCCATTTTCTATCCTTTTAAAATAAACACAGTGATCATAATAACATCTACTATAAACTTATTCTGTCATAAACTTGTCAAACTTCAAATACCACTACCTTGGAGCTTTCTTTAGGCCATACAATCTCTTCTTCAACCTACATACAAAATTCTCCTCCCCTTTGAACTCATACCCCTATGACCGCTGCATATAAATCTCTTCCTCCAAATCCCCATGGAGAAAATCTGTTGTTACATCTAAGTGTTCAATAGGCAAATCTTATACAACCACAAGACTTAAAATAGTCCTAATTGAAGTCATTTGAACAATAGGAGAAAAAATTTCATCAAAATCTATACCTTTATTTTGTGCAAACCCATTTACAACAAGTATAGCCTTGTGTTAACACTGAGAATCACCCTCAGACTGCAAGAGGATAAGCCCAGTACCCATCAAAATATTTGTAAATGTAAATTAGTGATTAAAGTTCAAATGGAAAAAAACTCAGAGTAAGAATGTTTTAACTCATAAATATGTGTTAGAATCCATAATAAAATGAGGTCTTGATTAACTTTAGTTAGTGATTTTGGGTAAAAGTGAATAGGAGGAAGACTTAGTGAGGAAGGTGTAAAGGTCTGTTATTGACATCAGGTCTTCAAGAAGCCAAGGGAAGAAAAACTCAGTCACAAGAACTTCTTGAAATTAAAGTTTTAAGAACACTGAAAAACATTCATAGCAACATTATAATCAAACATTCATCATAAAACAACCACAAAATCTCACATGGATCATCCAATCATGAGCATTTCAGTATAAGAGGCAACAAGATGATAAAAAGGGAACTGGCTTCTATTAATCAAAATGTCTCATGTCCAACACATAACCAGAGAACAACTTTACTTAGTCAAAATATTACAATCAGGGAGCCCTGCTCAACCATTAGAACCTCTCTAATAATTCAGAAGATGTATTTATAATAAAAAGAGGAAAGAAAACAACTAGAGGTGTGAGCCGACCTTCCTATCCTAGGATTATTCAAAACAACTACAATTCTAATGCTTGTGCTAACAGATCTTAACAAACTGCTACAATTTAGGAGCCATGTTGGAAACCTCTACAACAAGACTTAAATGGCATGTCTTATAGCTTAGGTTCATTCTTATTCAATGAAAAGTGTCCTCCAATGATCATATGTTGCTTCCATGTTGCCACCTGTGATCCTTTCTTCTCTCCTCATCATAAAAAATTAGGAAGGAGTCATGAATTCAAAACTTTGACTATGATGGTTAGTTCGTAGCACCATTCTGTAGTGCATTTGGTAGCCAATTCTGTAGCACCCTTTGTAAACAAATCTGTAGATTCTGTAGTGCTTCTTATGTAAAAGATCTACAGATTCTGTAGTGCCATCCCTGAAATAGCTCTTCTCTTTTCATAGCACCACTCCTGTGTAATGACTCTACGGTTTTCATAGCGCCACTCCTGTGTAACGACTCTATGGTTTCTGTAGCACCACTCCTGAAATAGATCTATAGATTCCATAGCACCATTACCGAGTTTGGTAGGAGATTTTGTAGCTCCTTTGATAGCGCAATTGTAGAACATCCTGTATAGACGATTCTGTAGCACCATGGTGATATAGAATGTCTATGTTTTGTCTATGTGATGAAATCAATCCTTCAAAAACACAAAAAACTTAGTTGATGGACTAGGAGCCTGTAGATTCCCGTATAGGTGGAAAAAATCATACTTCATTGATCATTTCAAACTTTTCAAAAAGAGATCACCCACAAAAATAGATCTGTCATCCCCCAACTACTTCATAAATCTAGCACTCCTCCTTGTTGGAGGAGAAATTCCCTCTGTCACAGTAGCATATTTTTCCTTTGCAGGGATACTCCTCTTAATTGCAAGTTCATCTCTTTCTATTGCATCTTGCACAAGAACATTTAAGTTCCTCTGGGCCAGTTCATCCTTAAAATGTTGCAATTCCTCCTTGAGCTTTCTGTTTTGGGACTAAAAACTTATGTTTTGCCTGTACAAGGTCTTAAGTTGCCCATGGAGAGGTAGGGATATTCTTGTTGAAAACTTTTCCAGGTCAAGAGTTTCACTGTACATGTCCATGATTTCCTTCATCTTTCTTCTCTCAATGAAAATTTCTTCCTTCAAATGAGCAACTTCTTTCCTGGCCTCCCTAAGCTGTTTGATCAATCTTTTGAAAGTGGGATTACTAGGTGGAGTGATAATATTGATAACCTCAATAGGTTTCTCAGTGGATTTACCTTTATATTTATGCTGAACAAAGGCTCTTTCTATCAACTCAATAGGCTTCTCAATGCCTTTACCCTTATCTTTATCTTTCCTTGGAATTGAAACCTTGGGTAAGACTTCTGCTTCAACAACTTTCTTTTGGGTTGATGATCTAGTAAAAGGATTCCTAATTTAAATCTTAGATGCTGGAGCAGGTGAAGGGAAATGTAGCTTCCTTCCCCTTTTGGCTGTGTTTTTTTTGGATGAAGGGAATTCTTCTAATTCAGGTGCAGGAGGAGGTGAAAATTATCTTTGTGGGAAGTGATGAACCTCCCTCTCCTCTTCTTCAATTTCCTTCGGGGATTATTTATCTTGAGTAGTGGGTTTTCCTTTTCTCTTCCTGCTTGTTCTTGCTGGGGAAGCACTACTAGCTGAAAAGGCCTCTGCATCCTAGATTGAGGGCTAGAGGCTATATGTAGATGCATATGGGCAGAGACAATGAACTGTTCCCAAGGAATGTTCCTTTTCTTCAACTCTCCATCACCAACATCCTGATCAACCCAGAGTGGAATACACTAGTGTCCACAACCTTGGACTTGGCTTGGACTCTATCAAACATCTTTCCCATACTCCTCAAAATATAAAAAAGAATATTCATTGCATCCTTACCAGTGAAATGTAGCAAGAGTATTATATGATACTGGTATATCATTTTAAACCTTCCCTCACATGTAAAATATCTATGAATGATCTTCACCATTTTATCAAATCCTTCAACTAGGTGGCTCCTAGGTACTCCCTTAGACAAATTGCTTCTTTGATAGTCTGGTTTGAGGAAGTCTTTGGAAAAGGAAGCATTTAGGATCATGGATTTGAACCACATCTCACCGGTATTAGGTATCTCAGTGGTTGCTCCAATAGAGGCCTCAGATACCTCAAACTCAAGGTGTCCAACCTTGGTATTAATTCCATCAAAGTGTAATGAAAACTACCTTGCTACTTCAGGGTGTCCCCTCTGCATGTTTTGACAAAAAGAGAGGCATCCAACCCTTTGGAAAATGTCCCTGACCATTGGCTCATCATCAAATAGGTGTAGGTCAGAAGGTTCAGTCCTGACCACACTCCCTCCCTTGTGAGACTTCTTCCTTTGAGGTGTCTCCATGGATATAAAAAGGGGATCAAAGGCCATGGTGTAATGAGGGTTAAAGGAACCAAACATAGGAAAAGATCTATGAGAATTGACAATGGCTAATAGTTTCTCTTTCAAGGATTTTCCTTTAACTCACTTTGAATTAACAATAGACTGGTCTGATGGATTTTATTTTAAAAATGAGAGAAAGAAACTCTGAGGAAAGGTATGCAGGGATGTACTGCTCAGTTTTATGTCACCATACAATGGTCATCAAAGATTTAAAGGGTAGGGACTGTTATTCTCCTCACTTCCAATAGATTTTGAGATAAAACAAAGGATGACATAGTGAATAAAAGAGGCTAATGCATAGATTTTGTAAATAGAGAATATGGCACTGACAAATCCAAGAAAAATCTCGCACTGAGATAGGGGATCCATAGCGTAGTTTTGGTAGCCACTTTCTGTAGTGCATTGTGAACGCAAGAGCCAAGTGAACGAATGGGCATTCAAGATTCAGAAGAAAAATGGATTGACCTTAGTATAGGTGAAATTCAATTAGCAAGTGGATATGGAGTCTGTGGAAGAAGAGATATAGATGCAAATGGATGAGAGAGGATGCAGTCTACAGTGCCAGGCACTACCAAAAGATGAGGCAAGAGTATCTTAACATTTTTCCATGCAGCTGAAAAGACTCACGAAATACCTGGAGGTTGTTGCTGATGATGGAAGATCCGTAACAAGCCATGGAACTGCTATATCCACATCAACCTCCAAATCATCTCTAATAGTCGATCCCATAGCGCAACCTACAACTTTTTCTGAACTAGTGATTTCAATAATGCCGAGATTAGGAGGAAAAATTCAAATTGATAAACAATTAGGAAGCTCATAAATGACCAAATATCAATATTCCTTTTAAAAGCAAGGGCGCTAAAAAAAATGGTAGATATTAAATTAGCTTATTATGGAGAATTATGGTAAAGGAGCATAGGACAAAGGTGCGCTACGTAATATCGTAGTGAGTTGGAAACACCCTTTTCAAAATTTGATTTGATCCCCTTAACGAACATAGGGACAACATGGAAAGGATAAAGAGCATGAGTGGATGGAGTGATTTGTCAGGTCGTTAGGATAATGGGGTCGATAATGTTTGGTGTCAAGTCAAAAGGTGAGTCAAATACATGAACCATAAAATGAACCTAGGAAACAATCATATGTGTGGGCCAAAAAGTGACTTAAAACCCAAGCCTTTATTTGTTTATACTATCCTAATCAAATCAAAAATAGAAAAATAAATAAAACCTAAATATTAAAGGACAAAAATTAAAAGCTAAGGGATAAAAGACCCAAGACAACTTCATGTGATAACATTGGCTCCACAGGTGATGACATGCTCCCTGTGAGCTTCCAAGAAAAAGCAACTTCAGTTCCTTATCCTAGGGCTATGGGGTCACTTATTCAATCAAAAATAAAACAAAAATGATGTTTACAATGAATGGAAAGCCACTCGTGGCTTAAGAAAAATAGTTTTTCAGAAAGTGCCCATTGACAGGGCCACCAAAAAATTCAGAATCCTCCAAATTCTGCAACTTATAAGTGTTATTTGAAAATACCTCATAAATATTGAAGGGACCAATCCACAAGGCTTCAAATTTACCATGTTTTCCTTTTTCTTGCTTGGGTGCATCCCACTTGAGCACTAGATCTCCCAACTGGAAATATTCTTTTCTTACCTTCTTGTCAAAGGCTTGCTTGATCTTCTGTTGATGGTCCCATGCTTTGTCTAGTAGCTGCTCCCTAGCTTGTTACACTTCTACTAGTTGTTGTATCCTTCTGACCATATCATCAGGTTCTCCTTGATAGTCCTCAAAGAATTTTTCCATGGGCAAGGAAATATGAGTAGGAAAGATAGCCTCAACCCCATACACAAGATGAAAAGGAGAGACACCAAGTGACCTCTTTTTTGTAACTCTATCAACCCACAAAGAAAATTTCAGCTTTGAGTCCCATGCTTTCTTGTTGTCTTCTAACAATCTCTTGATGATATTTATAAGGATCTTGTTAGAGCATTCTTCCAATCCATTCCCTTGGGGGTAGTAAAGAGAAGAATGAACCAATGTAATCCCATACTGTTCATAGAACTTGATCAACGGTTTAGCCTTGAAAGATGCAACATTATCAGTATAAATTTTTCTCGGACAACCAAATCTTGACTTGATGTCCTCAAGAAAACTAATGATTACCTTGTGGGAGGAATTACTAGTAGGAATGGCCTCTATACACTTGGTTAAGTAATCAATGGCAGTTAAAATTCACTTATGATGACCACTTGAAGAGGGATGTATTTCCCCAATGAAGTCTAGACCCCACTGCTAAAAAGGTCCTAAAGCTACCACATGCTTTAATGACAAATATTTGAGTGGCTGCTTTCCATAAAATTTTTGGCTTTTGACACAAGCTCTAATCTTTGCACAAACATAAGTAAAAAAAATAGGCCAAAAATACCCATCTCTGAGTATTTTATAGGCTGTGGTTCTTCAGAAGTGATGGCCCCCACATAAAATGTCATGAAAATCAGTCATGAACTTTTGGGTCTCCTGTGGATCTAGACATCTCAAAAGCACTCCTAGAGGATCTTTCCAATACAAAACTTGGTCAATAAGACAATATCTAATTTCTTTAAGCTTCAAATCTCTTACCTTGTTCTTTTCCAAACCATCAGGAGGCTGCAACTTCTACAGAAAATATATGATGTCCTTATACCAAGTGCATTCTACCAACTTTGGTTTGACATGAGAACCTTTATCAACCAACTCAACTTGCTTGTTTTTTGAGTTTATGTTTATGAAATTAACCCCCAAATATTTTCAATTTGATTCAACCAACAACCTAGCTGTTATAACCCTAATTTTCACCAGACATGCTTACCTGGCATCAGGCCATCTCAGATTCTTTCTTTTCCAAAACACTACTGAACAACTCTTCTAAAAACTCAATTTTTAAAATTCCATGCTAGCTGACCCACTACAACCCACATGGATATAAAGTGTCCACACTAGTTGGCCCATTATAGCTCGCATGGACCTTCAGAAGAACAAAAAAAGGAAAGTTGTCGACGAAACACATAGCTTTGGGTGAGTTAACTGAATCTTCCGACCATGCATGGCCGAGGGTTCATCCAAATACCTAGCTTCTTCTAGCCTATAAAAGAAGGGTTAGGGGTCCTATTTGGGAGAGGAGAATAAGAGTAAAGAAACTCTACCCAATTGCACATTCCCATTGTCCCAACCCTTTAGCCATCCTTGTGCAAAGAGAGATACAAAGCAAAGAAGTTGGAGGACATTTGAAGAGGAGCCTAGGATTAGCTTTGTAGAGTAGTGGCTGGTCTCGACATTGTAAGTTGATTCATTAAAGTTAATAATAAAGAAATGCTTTTCCCATCCCACTATATGAGTTCTTCATAGTTTAGCGAATATATGTTTGAATCTCTAACCCATTAATCTGTAGAACAAATGCATGTAGAGTTTGTTTATTGTTTTGTATGCAGGTCAGTCTTGGGAGGATAACTGCTAACAAGTGATCAAGCATGAAGAAGGATCGACATCGAACATCCAGAACAAGGTATGTTTGTTTAACCATGTATTTGCTTGAAAGAAATGGGGATTAGGTTTGGGACGACGGTAGAAAGTAGGATTATTTTGGTCTTATCTGCATGCATAATATAACCCTAAATGCTATTCTATAGGGGGATTACCCACCACAACAGAATTGGTGACCATACTGGGGAAGTCTCTAGGGTTCCTGGGAATATTTTTGGGTATTTTTAAAAGACTTCTTTTCTTTCCTATTTTTTGAAGTTTCTACAAAGTCTAAGCTAACATAGATTCTGGTCTTCCATACCAGCTATCTTTGTTTCTTTGCTTGACTGTAATTTTTTTTTCGAGACCCACAGAGGTACACATGGCCTACATAAGGTATGGATGTGTGTAACCATGCCCTACTTTCTTACAACCCGCGTGTAAACACTAGCTGAAGAAGTAACAATAGCGTTTTCTGGAACTATTTCCTCTTCCCTGTCAAAATAAGTCATTCTCAGGGGTTTTCTGGAACTATTTCTAGTCTTGGTTGTTTGCAGTCTATATCTTAGGGTTCATCTCAGATTGGTTTGTTTTAAGAATTTTTCCTTACATTGTTTTCTTTTTTCTGTTAAAGAAAGTGTCTAAGCCTTCAAGAGATCCTGGTTCTCAGTATCAGTGGTCTCTTCCTAGTTTGGATTTTCTATTTTTATTTGTTTCATAGTTTTAGAGATACACACGGCCTGTATAAGGCCAGCATGCATGTACACACCCTCTGGCTCTACATAGCTCACAACTCACGTGCACACGCTTGTTGTTGAATTGTCAGCAGTGTGCTTGTGAAGGATAGTTTTTTTTTAGGGTGAGGTAGTCATCCTTTCCCTTGACAAGAGTTATACCTCTCAGGTTTTTTGAATCTCTGTCCTAGCAGTCAGTAACTTAGGGTTGATCTCAGCCATAGCTTTCTTTTTTCATTTAAAAGTTTTCATCAAAATTTTCTTTAGGGTTTTTTAGACAAGTGTGAGAGTCCTTTTTTAAGTTGCTAGTGTGTGATTTCTTGAAGTGATTCTTTGCGATCTACGATTAGGCTAGAAGGTTTTCTTGGTTTTTGACTTGTTGATATTTTTCCTTTTTGCTTTGTGAGCATTCAAATAAAAAAAAATTTCTTTCATTTTTTGGTTGAAAAGTGTTGTTTTGCATTAGTAACCATGGAAAAGTCTTTGCTTTCATAAGTTCTTGATAGTTTACTTAGATCATAAGTAGCTCGTAGTCAAGTGAAATCCTACTTTGAGTTTTCTTTTCAAAATATCTTGGAAAATTTTTTAAAAAAATTTGAAAAGTTGTTGAAAATTTGCGTTAAGTGAAAGTTTTTTTTGTTTCCATCTTTCTGTTCATTTTTAATTTTGTCTTTCAAACATCACTAGTTTCAATTTCATACCCCTTGACATAATACAAGCCATAAAATTAATGCTAAATATAAAATTTATTAGACTTTTATGTTTGTAGGTTTAACCAACTAGTTCAGGATTAGGGCCTTGGATTAGGTTGGAGAGGAAACTCTTCAAGGCCATAAAAATCAAACATTGGAGTCTAAGTTAGGGAGTTTCCAAGTCCAGTATCATGAAAGTTATCCGGGACCCCCCTCTAACACAGGGGATAAACATGAGGTCATGTGCGGAAAGGTAGCGGAGATAACCCCTCCAAAGCTGGACCAATCGTAGTGGAGAACACATATAGACGGCTTGTCTTGGGATTTCATCGATTGAATTTTCCATGGAGCTTCATGGGTCTTGAATCTGTTCGAGGTCCTCAATTTTCTTCCAGACCACTTTCTCTCGATACCCTTGACAGTTTTTGGGCTTGATACCCTGCTCATTGTGGTCTGCCCGACTTTCGACTGTACCCGCCTGGTGACTGTTTGCACGCTGGCAACCTCGTTGCCTATCTTTTTTTTAGGGACATACACAAGTGACTGCGGGGGTATACCATGGTACCTAGGATAGACATCGGGCCATGCTTTGCAAAGTATACCTGGAGGGTGCTTCCATGTTTGTGTTGCACTTGCATCGATAAGTTGCTCTAGTGTTGGTTGTTGTAACTGTTCTTCCAATTAATTTAGTGTTTTCCTGTCTTATCTTATAGGGACTTTTTTAGTGTGTGTTGTTTTCAAACGACTAGAATACCCTAGAGTGTATTTGATATTCTCACACAGTGGAGGATCACGATCTCCACCGGTCATGAAGGCTTCTTGGCCTGCCGCTGGTTACACTGGAGCCACCCCCGCCACCACTAAGGCAAAAGCTAGACCACCAAGGGTCTTTTGAAGTGACTGGGTCACAAGAAATTGTGCCCGACCAACATTCGGAGGAATTGACCATTTAGACCTTGGAGCGAAAGCTTTTGGTCTCATTGAAACCTCCACCACTAATATTTTGGTGCCTGCCATCATACCGGTTCATCCTTATGAGTGCCAGAAAGTGTCACACGCAGCAATGGAAACAAATGTTGTTACTCCTTCTGGGAATTCTTCAATTCCCACTACGGTTGTCACCACAGGAGAGTTTCCACCTCCTAACCCATCGTCACCAGTCTGAGCCACCATGGTCTCGACTGCCTCTATATCACATAATGGTCCGATCCTGTCTCTGGTGGTGGCCACAATGCCTTTAACACCAAATGTGACAGGCCCTCCATTCTCATATGGGATGCCTAGTTCAGGTACAACTGCTATTGTTACACGTCAAAATTGCTCATCCGGATAAGTGTCGCATTGTCCCTCTCAAGTGTTGTAAGTGTCGCATCTTCCCCACAACTTTCGCAAGTGTCACAAGTTGGTCACTAGTGTCGCAAAGGATGTTCAGACATACTTCCATGTCAACGACACTAAAGGGGCACTTATAACATCTCACATGACTGATTTGAAGGAGGAGAACTGATCTACTGAAGTCAAACAACCTTTTTCCACCTAAAAGCACCTCAAAAACTGAGTTTTGGAGAGGAGCGCTCCCCCTTACACTATCTCGGAGCGCCGACGCTCCCCAATACACTGTCAGGGAGCGTTATAACGCTCCCAGGCCCTTTTGAGGGAGCGTTATAGATTTTGAGAGCGCTGGCACCCCCTAAAGATTACTAGGGAGCGCTACAATGCTCTGATGGCCCTTTTGAGGGAGCGCTACCTATTCTGGGCGGTTGTTAAGCTGTTGAGATGAATGGGGGAAGCTTATTTTCATTCTTGGAAGGCAGTTGAGCTCGAATCCCTGATCAAGCCATAATCTTTGGGCAGGTCCTCAACTGAAGGAGGAAAATCCTCACCCTCCCCAAGGATATCTCAAGATTGTTAAGCCTCTCCAAGGCTATATAAGCAGGCTTTCTAATGGTGAAAGGGGACTGCAAAATAGAGAATGATGTCAAACCTATGATCTCATAGGTGAGGAGGAAGAATTACATATGTGAAACTTATGATCTTGGAGGAAATCTGCAGTTAGCTAGAGAAGAGCTATCAGTGCAGCTGCTGCCATCCAGGTTGTGGATCTTCCAGACAAGGGTTAGACGAAGAGGACCTGACGAAGCTGTTTCATTCGCATCTACGATTGTAAGTACTGCTGTCGTTATTTCTCATTAATATGACATGCTTGGCCTGTTTCTTTCTAGTTTGTGTCTGATGCTACATGAACTCATCATTCAGTGATAGATCTATTTTCAAGCTAATGTCAATAGAGTAGGAAGTGGTCGTATCTTGATTTGTCCACAGATCTCACCGAGGAGCAAAGGATTGGAGCGCAACTCAGAGCGTGCAGGGACAAACGTCGGTTAAGAGGTACTTCTGTTACTCTTCCTTC
>ML788594.1:462242-472945 GCA_009831015.1 Picea engelmannii | reverse complement strand
TTATTTTATTTATGTCGGCTTTAGGCCATTAAACCTCCTAGTCTCCTATATATACCAAGGAGACATTTTCATTTTGAATCATCTTGGACTTGAACATTTAAGTGGGGTAAAATGAGGTTGCCCCCTCGAAGAGGCTTATTATCGGAAATTATCTCTTTTTCAAGGCGTTGAGTACTTTTTCTGATGTTTTTCTATGCTATATTGATATTTGGTTCTTAACATTGATCATCCCTATCCCTATTTCTTGGATATATTTGGAGGACCTGAGGGGCATTATTTGGTCTTATGAAATTACCTCTATTGTCAGCATTATGCATGTTTCTATAGTTCTGTTTTCCTTCAAGTTTCAACTTCTCCATTTCAGCAGAAAGTGATTTTACCAATTTTGTAATTTCATCAACCTGAGGGTGGACAATAGGGGATTCAAAGGTTTAAGCTTCAACCCTACCTTTCATTCTATCTCTATCAAACTTTCCCCTAATTTTTTCAACTGCAAATATATTGGATTCTACTTCTAAGGTTGCATCTTACATATGATCTAAAGAGGTAGATCTTATTTCTCTCAATAGGAGGCAGAACACAGGGTCAAAATCACTGGAATAGGTAATCTTGGTAGAGGTTTATGTAGGATTTATTTCAGTGGGAATATTGTTGTACATTTTATTGAATCTCTTTGAGAAGTTAGAAACAAATTCCCCTTCTTTTCTCTTAAGTGATCCAAATTATGTAATATAATAAAGGAAATCCTTTTTATCCCCCCTATGCCTCAAGAAGGAATCATGCAAAGCTTCAATCCAAATAATAGATCCATAAGTCAAACCCATAAACCATTTTCTAGCCTCACCATCAAGGCTCTATACAAATACTCTCATCCATACATCTTCATTTTCAATGTTAAGATTATCTTCATAACTATAAAAAGCTGCAAGGTGTTCTTCTTCAATTGTGTCTTCTTCCCCAGTAAACTTAGGCATGTACTTAAGGTAGTCCCCAACTGGGAGAGCATTCATAGGCTAAGGTAAAATAAGAGGGGAATACCTAGCATACACTATGGAATCCATCCTATTTCTAGGAAGATTAGCACCTGCCATTGGGTTGTGAACTGTAGGGGAATGAGGGGGATATGGAGTTTTGACAGCTACAAATATAGTATGGATTTTTGGGGAAAGAAGAAACTTGGATGGAGAGGTTTCAATTTTTAGAGGAAGAGTTTGAGTATTGGGGGAAGATGGTATAGGGTCCAAGGTAAATAGGTTTCCTCTTGTTGTAACAAATATTGAAATTTTGGCTTTTGGTCACTTAGGAGAATGAATGGAAGTATTGGCAGTGGAATGACCGCATACATCGAGCATTAAGCCACATGGAGAAAAATATCACAAGTCTGGGTTTTTTTCCGTCAGGGATTTGGTCGACGTATATCTCTTAATAACTACATCCCCGATCCCCTAATTCACTAAAGTATTAATGGATAAGCTGGGTCAAATAAAGATTAAGAAAGATTAATGTTAATAAATCTCATTGCAATTTCACAATTCGAGATTTCTCGCGTCAAGTATTATCGAAGTCCCGACACTTAAATCCATGAAAGGTTAAATTTTAATTGCTAATTGTGATTAATTAAGAGAATAAAACAAATGATTATTGTCTAATTAATCCCATTGCGATTTCGCGATTCAGGATTCCTTGCATGTCATAACTCTTGAGGACATGATACCCGAAACCCGAAGGCCCAAAAGAGTGCAATGTAAAATCCAAAATATATTTTAGGGATTTGGCCATCTGGGATTTGGCTGACGTGAATATTTTAATAACCACTGCTTCGTTTCCCTGAATCCCAAAAACCCGAAATCGGGACTCCAGTCATATGCAAAATTGCTTTAGAAAAACTCAATTTTCTCAATCGTGGAGAGGCCGGTTTTCGCATTCGAATAGTCGATAGACATCTAAAAATCCTACGTTGTCCAGTGGTGTCTTAAAAATTTCATTTTGATCTTAGTAAGGCAGTCAAAATTCCCCCGCAAGATGAGGTTCATTTTCAGGAATATGTCGTTTTTACTGTGCTGAGTCATCATTTTCAAATGAGGATTCTGAGTGACTGGAGCATCATTTTGAGAAACGGTTGGAGGATTTTGTGCCTAACATATTAGAGATAATTAGCCTATTTAATTTTTCCTACAGGTGTCACATATTAGGAGAATCGAATCCATCTCCGAGCCCTAATTTTCGGATTTCATATTTTCCTGTTTTGACACATGTTTGTTAAATGCAGATTTGGGAAACATGAAAAGGGGTCTCAGGGAACTAAGAGAGGTGTTTGTTTAGAATACAAAAATGCACAAAAGAATATTTTAGTTTATACACATCTATCTCTATTCGAGAGATACATAGGCATAACCACATCCCTAGTTTTCGACAGTTTGGCCCATTTTCTATGGTAGAAAGTTTCAAGAATTGGTTGTAACTATTGTTATATTTTAGATTAGAGAGGATTTCAACCTCAATGCATATATGAGGCATATTTGTAAAATAAAAGTGGGGAGAGGATTAGTACTCCTGGGTTGTAGCACTTGTTTTCATGTTTAATAAAAGAGTGCAGAGCATTTTCTATCTATATCAGAGATTCTTGTGATTTTGTTTGCAGAGAATGTCTTATTGCTTCATTTTCACATCATTTCACTTGGTTTTATTTCCATTTGATTTCTGATTTGTAACTGTGTTTGTAATGGAATTCATCCATTTGTTAGATTCATTTTTTCTGGACAGGCTATAGGTTGTTTCTTGCAAATATATGAAGGTTCATAATTCATCCTTGCTAGATGTTATGTCCCAACTATCTCTTTCCACTGATTTATGCTTGGAATTCACTCATTTCTAAGTGATCCTTGCATTTTGATATGGTTTCTCTTTATTTTGCTGCCATACTTTTTATAAATCCTTCTGTTTGTAATCAGCTTCTATCTTTCCTCTGCTCCATGGATTTCCATTGCCGAAACACTCTTATTACTTTCTTTATCATTTGACTCCATGCCCAATGGACTACTTTCAGGTCCAAACCATCAACCCTAAAAACCAAAAATTTTTTGTTACCCACAGATCTTCCCACTGTTAAGCTTATTGAATATCCTATAGTGACATATTTTCGAGAGATCCCTCTCAGGTTGGAAGGGGGAGTTTCCAATCAAAAGTGGTTCAAGGTTATCTCAGAATTTACTTGCATGCAACCCAAGTCAAGTCCGAGTGACAAAATTTATTTCATTTAAAATGTGCTAAGGCTTGGCTCTATTACAGCCTAGAACCAACTCTTGCAACAACACCTCTTTTTTAGTCACAGTAACTTTGAGAGGAGGAGGAGTAGGAAATCCCAAAGTAGGAAAATATTCCAGACTCTCAAGTCTAAACCAATTTACAACATGAGGAGAAACAAGGGTTTCAAAACTTTCTTCTTTGACTTGGGGAATAAAATATGAGTATTCAACAGGGAAATTTTCAAAATCCAAACTTCTAGATACTTCAGTAGATGGTAAAAAAGGAGGGTTAGATATGGCTACTGGAGTTTTAAAAGTAGAATCATGTAAATGACCAGAAGTACTTGGTACAGTACCTCTAAAGCCTTCTTGAGAAGCTTTTCCTTTCTTGATAATCTTCTCTCAATCAACTTTAGGTGTTTCCATAGGTAGATGTGGGGTATACCTCGTGTGTCTACCTTTAGGATCCACAACTGAAACAATGGAGTCGCCAAGTGCAAGATGAAATATTCTATGTACTGATTTCTAATGCACCTTCAGAATCAATATTTCTTTGTCTTTCAATCCTAGAGAAATGTCTTCATTTCGTTCCTCAAAAATGGCACCAAGAATGTTAGCACTGAGAATCACCCTCAGATTGAAATAGGATAATCCCAGTACCCATCAAAATATTTGTAAATGTAAATGAGTGATTAAAGGTCAAATGGACAAAACTCAGAATAAGAATGTTTTAACTCAAAAATATAGGATAGCATGCATAAGAAAATGAGGTCTTGATTAATTTTAGTCAGTGATTTGAGGTAAAATTTAATCGGAAGAAGACTTAGTGTGGAAGGTGTAAAGGTCTTCTATTGATATCAGGTCTTCAAGAAGCCAATGGAAGAAAAAATCAGTCACAAGAACTTCTTGAATTAAAGTTTTAACAACACTAAAAAACAGTCATAACAACATTATAATCAAACATTCATCATAACAAAACCACAATATCTCATATGAATCCTCCAATCATGAGTATTTCAGTATAAGAGGCAACAAGATGATAAAAAGGGAACTGAGTTCTATTAATAAAAATGTCTCATGTCCAACACATAACTAGAGAACAACTTTACTTAGTCAAAATATTACAATCAGGGATCCTCAACCATTCAAACCTCTCTAATCATTTAGAATATGTATTTATAATAAAAAGAGGAAAGGAAACAACTAGTGGTGTGAGTTGGCCTTACTATCCTAGGATTCTTCAAAACAACTACAATTCTAATACCTGTGTTAACAAATCTTAAAAAACTGCTACAATTTAGGATCCATGTTGGCAACCACTACAAAAATTATTAAATGGAATGTCTTCTAGCTTAGGTGCATTCTTCTTTAGTGCCAAGTGTCCTCTAATGATCGTATGCTGCTTCCATGCTACCACCTGTGATCCTTGCTTCTCTCCTCATCATAAAAAATCAGGAAGGAGTCATGAATTTGAACCATTGACGATGATGGCCAGTTCATAGTGCTATTATGTAGCACATTTGGTATCCAATTCTATAGCTCCCTTTGTAAAAAACTTTGCATATTCTGTAGTGCTTCCTGCATAACAACTTTTCATATTTCGTAGCGCCATCCCTGAAATAGCTCTGCTCTTTCCATAGTTCCACTCCTATGTAACGACTCTACGGTTTTCTTAGTGCCATTGCTAAGTTTGGGTAGGGGATTTCATAGTGCCTTTGATAGCTCAATTGTAGAACATCCTGTATAGACGATTCCATAGCGCCATGGCACTACAAAATCTCTGTGTTTTGTCTCTGTGATGAAATCAATCCTTCAAAAATACAAAAAACTTAGTTGATGGACTAGGATCCTGTAGATGCCTATATAGGTGGACAAAATCATACTTCCTTGATCATTTCAAAATTTTCAAAAATATATCACCCACAAAAATGGATCTGTCATTCCCCAACTACTTCATCAATCTATCACTCCTTCTTGTTGGAGGAGAACTTCCCTTTGGCATAGCAACATATTTTTCCTTTGCAGGGATACTCCTCTTAATTGCAGGTTCATCTCTTTCTATCGTAGCTTTTACCAGAACATTTAAGTTCCTCTGGGCCAGTTCATCCTTAAAATGATGCAATTCCTCCTTGAGCTTTCTGTTTTGGGACTGGAAACTTCTGTTTTTTCTGTACATGGCCTTAAGTTGCATATGGAGAGGCAATGATCTTCTTGCTGAAAACCTTTCCAGGTCAAGAGTTTCACTGTACATGTCCATGCATTCCTTCATCTTTATTATATTAGTCAAACTTTCTTCCTTCAAACAAGCAACTTCTTTCCTAGCCTCCTTGAGCTGTCTAATCAATATTTTGAAAGTGGGATTACTAGGTGGAATGTTGATGTTGATAACCTCAATAGGTTTCTCAATGGCCTTACCTTTATATTTCTGTTGAACATAGGCTCTGTCTATCACATGAATAGGCTTCTCAATGCCTTTACCCTTATATTTCTCTTTCCTTGGAACTTAATCCTTAGGTAAGATTTCTACTTCAACAACTTCCTTGTGGGATGATGATATAGTAAAAGGCTTCTTGATTCTGATCTTAGATGTTGGAGCAGGTGAAGGGAAATGAAAATTCCTTCCCCTTTTGGCTGTGGTTTTTCTGGATGAAGGGACTTATTCCAATTCATGTGCAGGAGGAGGTGAAAAATCTCTCTGTGGGGAGTGATGAAACTCCCTCTCTTCTTCTTCAATTTCCTTAGGGGTTTCTTTGTATTGAGTAGTGGGTTTCCATTTTATCTTCCTGCTTGTTCTTGTTGGGGTAGCACTACTAGATTGAAAAGGGACCTGCATCCTAGATTGAGGGGTAGAGGCTATATCTAGCTGCATATGGGTAGAGACAATGAATTGTTCCCAAGGAATGTTCCTTTTCTTCAAATCTTCCATCACCAACATCCTGATCAATCTAGAGTGGAAGACACTAGTGTCCACAACCTTGGAATTGTCTTGGACTCTATCAAACATCTGTTGGTAGCCAATCATTTTTTTTAATTGCTCTTAAAAAACGTTGCCTACACCCCTTGTCCTGTCAATAACAAATCATCGTCGCATTGTGATTCTAGATACTTGTTTCATTTTTGCGAAAATTGCAATTTGGTCTCGATTTGATTTTCACAACTGTAAGTGTGAAAATACCTTTTTCATCGTTTGGATTGTAGTCGTCTTTTATCGATTTCTCTAAAAGACACTTGACCATTGGTTTATCACATCACTGCTAAAGATTTTCTCGAACTTTTATCCTTGAGCATATTCTCACCTTGATTGCGCATTTGGATATGTTTGATTGCTAAGCCTTTGAGCATAAAAATTTATTGGTTTTATTCTGATCTTATAAAAGTTATAATGGATTCGGTCTTATTGCTTTTATCCTTATTGATATGGACTTTTCACTGAGTTATTATATGAGAAATTTTGGATCATAATGTTCTCAAGACTTTGGAATAAATGTGCAATAAATACATTGGTAAGTTATGAAGTCAATTCAAGAAATAAGCAATGGTTTGAAGGCGCATGGATTAATCATATTGGACTTTACAAATTAATGCTTGGTATATTGTTTGGTTGATACTATGTTGAATGATTCATAGTTCCAAACTATGTATTGGCATCGATTAATTTTAAACCTTGGTGTAAAATGATCGATTGACACGATGGATATGGTGGTGGATCGAACTGTACACTTGGCATGAGTATAACACATGGTATTGGTTCTGCTCCGGTTGACTGGCATGTTAATATGATTACACACCTATTTGCTGGCCGATACGCATGGTATAAACGATTATGTTTTTGACAACACTGTACTTAGTCAATTAATAAAGTGCATGGCGGTGGTAATCCAACCACCTTCGCATGCATGCAGTTAATTCCTGTCTATTCAAGATTTGAAGCTATCAAACCTATCGTTTTTCAACTCTGTCAATTGTTTCATTCAGTGTGAACCCTACCATGTACATAGGTTATGGATCCTGTCATAATGGCCGAGCCTAACGAGTGCCAAGCACTGTTGACATTCAGTGGTGCATGTAGCGACCTGGAACAAAATGGGTGGCTTGCTTTCATAAGGAAGTTTGATGGCTATGACCTCACAGTGGCTCGACAATTTGTGTTGTCGTTTGATGGCTGCCGAGCCAAAGTGGGAGATGTCCAGCTTGAAATTACTGAAGAATTTCTCAGCCTGGCAACCAGCTTGCCTGCCAAGGGACAAAAATGGTCGAAAAGTTGCAAGGTAGATGATGTCCCATGGACATTACAGTTCCAATCTCGTACAGTGAACTCATGCGACAGAGGGTTTCCTGTGAAGATGTTGAATCCCCGCTGGTATGATCTCTTGATGATTATCAAACGTTTCGTTACCTGTGAAGGCAGGTATGGGTTTATTTTCTTATTCCACCTGCATTTATTAATGGTTTTCATGGGTTTTGAACTAAGTATGCCTCACTATCTGCACCGAAGTCTGTTCAAAATGGCTAAACGATACAAGCATAGCCAGGCTAACACTAGCCTCTTCCATGTTGGGTTGATCAAAATGGTTTTAGTTTACGAGTTAGGGTAACGTCGTGATTCTTGGCATGATTTCCTCAGCCGTAATGGTTTTGGAGAGTCTAACCCTCCATAGGTAGATAAGCCCATGGTGACCGAGAGAAAACCTACCCCTGTGCCTTATGATGTTTTATTACCTAGACCTAAGCCCGAGTCACCTACGAGTTTGCCTAAGGCCGTGCCAAAACAGACCGAAGTTGCTAAAGCTACAACCCAAAAGACTAGAGTGAAGACTGGTGTTAATACTCAAGGAAAGAAAAATGCAAGATTGATCTCTCGCATGGCGAGGAAAAAATCTAAGATTCGTGCCAAAACAGAGCCTATCATGGTTAGCGAGGACTCTGATTCAGACATTGAACGATTTATCGCTGAAGAATATCCTTACTCTAAGGGATTGTGTAGCAAACCGCCTCACGATTTCGTTAGGAACCTCCCTCCTTGTCTGCGGGATAACCCTGACTTTCCTGGTATTGAGCCACTCCATAAAACCCTTGGGGAATCATCAAAACCACCTTCTGTTCATCCTATTGCTGCACCTTGCGATCAATGTGGGTTATGGGTTGAAAGATACTATTTGGATGTACCTACATTCCAATCCAGGATCTACGAGTTGGAAAACCAAGTGGCAAAGCTCACTGGTCAGAATGCAAAGGTGCAATCTTCCGATAAGAAGCAACGAACCACGGGTTCAGTCCTGTTCAAAAACGTCAAGTCTACCACTGCAATTATCAATTCAAAATTGACATAAGTCCAGGCAGCTGTGATGGTATATTTTTCTCATTTATATTACTCTCTTTGTACATATTTTGCTTGCTCTGTTAGATAAGCATGCTTCGCTGTATATAATGTTTGTTTTATTTTTGGTTATCGTTTTAAAATTCGATTGGATTTGGTTTTTGATTCGATAGATCATTGAATAGATATGATTGTTCAAAATTAGCTCGATGTTCTGTTAATAATACAATCTGTTAATATTTTAAAAAATAGTCTGTTGATTGATATCCCGAATTTTGAATACAGTCGATGGTGTAATTCGAATTGGTTAATAGATGGGTTAACTGTTTCAATTTCATTCGACCAAATTTCATACTTTTATATGGATACATAACCAAATCGTAACTGATTTGATTCTCATTGATTGCAACTTATTCGAATTGGATTCTGATTAAGGTTACGATGTTGTTTCTATTATTAACTCCGTGAAGATTGGTTTGGATTATTGCTCAGTTCATGAATCTGTATATTTTATCATGCTTCTGTCCATTGACTGTGTAAAGGTTCTTGAGTTGATATGATTTCATCCGATTACAATGGAGGTTGTTTACGCATTGTGATTTTAATTAAAGGTTATCAATTCATTACTATGACTAGTCAGTGACAGTTATGACGATATCTATGAACTGTTGGAAATTCAACATATAATGTCTATGACTAGATTTTATGGATAGAGTTATGCCTGTTTTATCGTGACCATTTTGGCTATTGATTAAACGAGTTGGATCCTATGCAAACCGATAATGATTTCTTTGTATCTCATACAATTTGGTTTACCATTGATTGCATTCATGAAACAGTCTTGTTAAGATTTGATTCGATTTTATGACAATTGGAAAACAGAGTATTCCCATTCTGTCCCGATTTTATTCTGTTCAATTTGATTGGATTTAAAGGATTATTTTATTCAATCATTAGTAATTTATTGGTGATTGAATTCAGTTTGATTTTGATTGTATATCTGGTCCTGTTTACTATTTTAGACCAGCTACAGAATCAGAAGATTCTGTAGCTAAGTCTATAGAGTCATTTTTTTATTATTTTCTCAATAAAATACTCCTCTAACTTGATATTTATGTCTATTACAGGAAAATTCGAATTGGTAGTGGATGTGAGGAGCAGTTGGAAGATATCTTAAAGATTTCACTTACATTTTTAGTTACTTAGTTTAAGAGATTTTTGGGATTATTCCCAGATTGTGTAAACTGTTTGCTATTATTCACAAGGATGTTTTACCTTGTGAGAAACTTATATAAACCTATGGTTTTGTAATATTAAACATCATCAGTTGTGGAAGAACAAGGATATGTAATTCTGATTCAAACTGGAGCAGAATTGATGTGTTGTTATAGCTTTTTCTTTTCAATATATCGACACTTTGTCCCAAGTTTTGTATATCATTTTGTCTATGGTATAGTATTACTTTGTTATCTAAATCACATGCACATGATATAATTTCTTACTGTTATACATATTTTTTTCCTTCCAAGGAGATAAAGAACATAACAGTTGTTGATTCATTTTATGAATGATAGCTTTGTCTTCTTTGTAGGCTGAATTGTTACATAAGTTTGCTGCATAATAGGTTTCCCTTTTGCAGAGATTTATCATCAGAAAATTGTTATGATTTCTTTTATGTCTTGTTTGTCCTGTAACATACTTCAAGAAGCAACATAGTTGATCATTTTCGAGAGGCTTAAGGACTAAATGGTGTGAATTTCTTCCTCCAACCAGCTTAAGAAGTCATCTTACACATGATAGACTTGGAGCGTTTCCAGGTCAATTAGTTAGATGTTTATTGCTTTGAATAATTAGTATAATATAAATGATAGCTTAGTTAGATTTAGATTATATTGTTTTATTTCAGTAATATATATTAGATTGTCTAATTTCAATTAGCTTTCTTTCCTGTTTATAAATACGAAAATCAAAAAGAGACCCTTGGCTGTCTCAGGGTAGCGATCACATGAGTTTTGCAGGTTTTAATCAAATCTGTAGTTTGTCCATATTGTACATTTGTGAATAAGGAATATCATAGTTGATAATTAGGTAGTTGATTTGAGTTATTATAATCATAGTTAGTATCTTGTAGTTAGTAATTT
>ML788594.1:432304-446716 GCA_009831015.1 Picea engelmannii | reverse complement strand
TTTCAACAGAAACTGAGGAAAATGCATCCCAAACTAGAACCGGCCGTACAAAAAGAATTGAATAAACTCCTAAATGCTAAAATAATTTTTCCTGTCAGACATACTCAATGGGTATCCAATCTCGTCCCAGTGCGGAAGAAAAACAGGGGAATTCGGCTTTGTGTTGATTTCTGAAACCTCAACAAAGCGTCTGATAAAGATAATTATCCTGTTCCTCCTATGGAACATATACTTCAACAAGTATCTGGTTCCGAGAGGCTATCCTTACTAGATGGTTTCTCAGGATACAATCAAGTCTTAATGTCTCCGCCAGACCAGTTGAAAACTACCTTCCGTACCCCATGGGGCACTTATGATTATCGCAAAATTCCCTTTGGATTGATTAATGTTGGTGCTACCTTTCAAAGAGCAATGGATATTGCTTTTCACGGCTTGATCAATCATTTCGTGGTAGTCTACCTAGATGATGTAACTGTGTACTCCAAAAACAAAGACGATCATCTAGCTCACCTACGAGTTGTTCTGCTACGATGTCGTAAATTCGACATTTCCTTGAACCCCAAGAAATCTATCTTTGCAGTAGAACAGGGTAAATTACTCGGATTTATTGTGTCTAGTGATGGAATGATTATTGACCCTGAGAGGACACAAGTCATTGCTAAAATCCCCCCACCTACTTCCAAAAAATCCATGCATTCCTTTCTAGGTCAGATCAATTTTGTGAGAAGATTCGTCCCCAGCTTCTCCGAAATGGTCAGACCTCTCCAGAACCTAATAAAGAAAGACACCCAATACCACTGGGGACCCACTGAAAACCAAGCTTTTAACAATATAAAGAAGGCCATAATTGATGCTCCGTCTCTCATGAGCCCTGATTTCTCTCAAGATTTTACACTCTACACTTTTTCCTCTGATCGTTCCTATGCCATGGTTCTAACTCAGAAAAACACGGAGAACAATGAAGTACCCATCCTCTTTTTGAGCTCCTCTTTCAAAGGTGCTAAACTTAACTATCCAGTGGTTGATCGGCAAGCCTATGCTGTCTTCAAGGTAGTTAAACATTTCCGAGCTTATCTTTTGAAGTCAAGAACCAAGGTCATTGTCCCTTACCCTGCCGTTAGGAATTTGTTAGTGAAAAAAGAGTTAGGAGAGAAAAGAGCCAACTGGGTCACCTCCTTGCAGGAATTTGAATTAGAAATCACCCCAGCCCAAATTGTGAGAGGCCAAGGGTTATGTAAATTGGTAGTTGATTCAGAAGCTGAACAATAAGAAGTTAATGACACATCAGACCTCGAAAAACATGATCAGAGTATGATTTATTGTACTCAAAATCTCGTAAGTCCTTGGTATGATGATATTAGACACTACCTTCAACATGGATCAACACCCCGTCATTTTGACCCTGCCAAAAGAAGAGCTTTGAGATTAAAGTCCGCCTCCTTTCATCTGGTTAACGGTATACTGTTTCGTCAGAATTTTGATGGCATATTGATGCGTTGTCTTGAGAAAGACGAAGCAGAATTTTTTTTTCTTGAGTTGCATGCAGGAGAAGCTGGTGGTCACTTCAGTGGCGATACTACTGCTCATAAAGTTTTAAGAGCCGGTTACTACTGACCAACAATTTTTAGAGATGCCCACGCCTTGTGCCGAAAATGTATCATTTGTCAGAAAGCGTCATGGCGATTGCAAAAACCAGCCTTCCCGTTGCAACCTGTCACAGTCGATTCTCCTTTCCAGCAATGGGGCCTTGATATCATTGGTCCTATTAACTCTCCATCCTCACAACAACACAAGTATATTGTGACAGCCACTGATTACTTTACTTGATGGTCTGAAGCAGCCATGCTAAGAACTATTAACACAAGTCAGGTGATTGCTTTTCTTAACTCGCATATCATCACTCGTTTCAACATACCTGATTTTTTAGTATTTGATAACACTTCATACTTTTCCTCTCTTGAGATGAGTAATTTTTCCTTAGAGAAAGGAATAAAGCTTAAGTATTCCGCGAGTTACTACCCCCAGGGTAACGGCTTAGCAGAATCAACCAACAAGAACCTAATTAAGATAATCAAGAGAACCGTGGCTGAAAATCACAAGAACTGGCACAACGCACTACTTAATGCACTGTGGGCTGACAGGGTAACACCCAAAGCCGCTGTAGGTAACTCTCCCTTTTTTCTCGTTTATGGCAGAGAAGCCATTTTACCACCTCATATTCTTCTTCCTTCACTCCAATTATCGCAAAAAGTTAAAGAAGAAGAATGTCCCCCTTTAGAAAGCTGTATCAATGCTCTGATGAAGTTAGAAGAAGTAAGAACCCAAGACAAACGTAAATTAGATCAACATCAACAATTGATTAAAAGTTGGTTCGATTCTAATTCTGCTTCTGATAGGAATTTTGAAGTTTGTGATCTCGTCTTAAAGTGGGACAAACCACACGAAGGGAAGGGTGAACACACTAAATTTCAAAATTTGTGGCTTGGGCCATTTTTGATTGCTGAAAAGTTGGGTCCTAGTTCCTTTCACTTGCAGAGTCTTGAAGGGCAGCTTGACACCTACCCGGTAAATGGCCAAGCCCTGAAAAGATACTTTGCCTGATTTCTATCTTTGTATATTATGTAAATATTTCCTTTGTTTTTATTTTTGCTTTCATTTTCATTTTATGATTTTGATTTGATTGATTAGTTTGGTGTGTTTTGAAACATATGCATGCTTATATACTAAGCCATTCAGACATAGACCATAGAAATTCTCATCGCTGAAATAACTTCTGGAAGATTGTACAAACATCGGTGAATTATATTTCTGAAGATGATATTGGAAAAGATGTTCGAAAGAAGTTTGCTAATTTCAATCTTTAAGTGAAGTTTGTTGTGATTATCTTACCTTTTTACGCTGTCCCTTTTCCGTAAAGGAATGACTCAAAAGGATGTCTCCCTGTCAAAGTAAGTTGTTTTAGAAATAAAGCATTTCTGGAGATGAATAAGGACACTATCACAAAATTATGATGAGGTCTAAAAATGTGAAAAAATAGCAAGATTTTTTAGCGTCACCCCGCTCAGCTATCCATAAAGAAAAAATAAAATAAAAAATGCAAAAAAGAGATGTGGGAAGTGTTTGTAAACCCACCGGGATAATGAACAGGTCCGTTGGCAGCGGGTAAATGCAAGCATGGCGCCAAGACAACTTTGCCGGGGTACTGAACAGGCCTGCTGGCAGCGAAGCAATGTCGGGTACATGAAAATCTTAAAAATTATGAGAAACCTCTTTAAAGTCTTTTATTCTAATTTGGAGCTTCTTGACAGGATAAAGACGTCTGAGTGGGTTAAATGGAAACCCTATCGAGGCTATGGACGCCTGCTGGCAGCAGTGGCCATGCCAACAGTATTGAAGATTTTATCATAAAAATCATGACTTGCTGATCTTTAAGACTGTTATTGGTTTACATCTTTTAAAACTTCGCTGAAAAAGAGGATTGATAATGATGTAGTACGATTTTCTGGTTGTTCTTTCAAGATGAATTTTTCTTTGATGTCCTGATCTGAATTCATTTTTCTTTTGACAGAGATAACTGCTTCTCCCAGCATGTCGCCATTGTTGGTAGCCAATCATTTTTTTTAATTGCTCTTAAAAAACGCTGCCTACACCCCTTGTCCCGTCAATAACAAATCATCATCGCATTATGCTTCTAGATACTTGTTTCATTTTGCGACAATTGCAATTTGGTCTCGATTTGATTTTCACAACTATAAGTGTGAAAACACCTTTTTCATTGTTTGGATTGTAGTCGTCTTTTATCGATTTCTCCAAAATACACTTCACCATTGGTTTATCACATCACTGCTAAAGATTTTCTCGAACTTTTATCCTTGAGTATATTCTCACCTTGATTGCGCATTTGGATATGTTTGATTGCTAAGCCTTTGGGCATAAAAATTTATTGGTTTTATTCTGATCTTATAAAAGTTATAATGGATTTGGTCTTATTGCTTTTATCCTTATTGCTATGGACTTTTCACTCAGTTATTATATGAGAAATTTTGGATCATAATGTTCTCAAGACTTTGGAATGAATGTGCAACGAATACATTGGTAAGTTATGAAGTCAATTCAAGAAATAAGCAATGGTTTGAAGGTGCATGGATTAATCATATTGGACTTTACAAATTAATGCTTGGTATATTGTTTGGTTGATACCACGTTGAATGATTCATAGTTCCAAACTATGTATTGGCATCGATTAATTTTAAACCTTGGTGTAAAACGATCGATTGACACGATGGATATGGTGGTGGATCGAACTGTACACTTGGCATGAGTATAACACATGGTATTGGTTCTGCTCCGGTTGACTGACACGTTAATATGATTACACACCTATTTGCTGGCCGATACGCATGGTATAAACGATTATGTTTTTGACAACACTGTACTCAGTCAATTAATACAGTGCGTGGCGGTGGTAATCCCACCACCTTCGCACGCATGTAGTTAATTCTGATCTATTCAAGCTTTGAAGCTATCAAACCTATCATTTTTCAACTCTGTGCATTGTTTAATTCAGTGTGAACCCTACCATGTACAGAGGTTATGGCTCCTGTCATAACGGCCGAGCCTAACGGGTGCCAAGCACTGTTGACATTCAGTGGTGCATGTAGCAACCTGGAACAAAATGGGTGGCTTGTTTTCATAAGGAAGTTTGATGGCTATGACCTCACAGTGGCTCGGCAATTTGCGTTGTCGTTTGATGGTTGCTGAGCCAAAGTGGGAGATGTCTAGCTTGAAATTACTGAAGAATTTCTCAGCCTGGCAACCAGCTTGCCTGCCAAGGGACAAAAATGGTCGAAAAGTTGCAAGGTAGATGATGTCCCATGGACATTACTGTTCCAATCTCGCACAGTGAACTCATGTGATAGAGGGTTGCCTGCAAAGATGTTGAAACCCCGCTGGTATGATCTCTTGATGATTATCAAGCGTTTCATTACCTTTGAAGGCAGGTATGGGTTTATTTTCTTATTCCACCTACGTTTATTAATGGTTTTCATGGGTTTTGAACTAAGTATACCTCACTATCTGCACCGAAGTCTATTCAAAATGGCTAAATGATACAAGCATAGCCAGGCTGACACTAGCCTCTTCCATGTTGGGTTGATCAAAATGGTTTTAGTTTACGATTTAGGGTTACGTTGTGATTATTGGCATAATTTCCTTAGCCGTAATGGTTTTGGAGAGTCTAACCCTCCACATGTAGATAATCCCATGGTGACGGAGAGCAAACCTACCCCTGTGCCTTATGATGTTTTATTACCTAGACCTAAGCCCGAGTCACCTACGAGTTTGCCTAAGGCCGTGCCAAAGTAGACCGAAGTTGCTAAAGCTACAACCCAAAAGACTAGAGCGAAGACTGGTGTTAATACTCGAGGCAAGAAAAATGCAAGATTGATCTCTCGCATGGTGAGGAACAAATCTAAGCTTCGTTCCAAAACAGAGCCTATCATGGTTAGCGAGGACTCTGATTCAGACATTGAACGATTTCTCGTCGAAGAATATCCTTACTCCGAGGGATTGTGTAGCAAACCGCCTCACGATTTCGTTAGGAACCTCCCTCCTTGTCTGCGGGATAACCCTGACTTTCTTGGTATTGATCCACTCCATAAAACCCTTGGGGAATCATCAAAACCCCCTTCTGTTCAGCCTATTGCTGCACCTTGCGATCAATGTGGTTTATGGGTTGAAAGATACTATTTGGATGTACCTACATTGCAATCCAGGATCTACGAGTTGGAAAACCAAGTGGCAATGCTCACTGGTCAGAATGCAAAGGTGCAATCTTCCGATAAGAAGCAACGAACCACGGGTTCAGTCCTATTCAAAAACATCGAGTCTGCCACTGCAATTATCAATTCAAAATTGACATAAGTTCAAGCAGTTGTGATGGTATATTTTTCTCATTTATATTACTCTCTTTGTACATATTTCGCTTGCTCTGTTAGATAAGCATGCTTCGTTGTATATAATGTTTGTTTTATTTTTGGTTATCGTTTTAAAATTTGATTGGATTTGGTTTTTGATTCGATAGATCATCGAATAGATATGATTGTTCAAAATTAGCTTGATGTTCTGTTAATAATACAAGTTGTTAATATTTTTAAAAATAGTATGTTGATTGATATCCCGAATTTTGAATACAGTCGATGGTGTAATTCGAATTGGTTAATAGATGGGTTAACTGTTTCAATTTCATTCGACCAAATTTCATACTTTTATGTGGATACATAACCGAATCGTAACTGATTTGATTCTCATTGATCGCAACTTATTCGAATTGGATTCTGATTAAGGTTACGATGTTGTTTCTATTATTAACTCCGTGAAGATTGGTTTGGATTATTGCTCAGTTCATGAATCTGTAGATTTTATCATGCTTCTGTCCATTGACTGTGTAAAGGTTCTTGAGTTGATATGATTTCATCCGACTACAATGGAGGATGTTTACGCATTCTGATTTTAATTAAAGGTTATCAATGCATTACTATGACTAGTCAGTGACAGTTATGACCATATCTATGAACTGTTGGAAATTCAGCATATAAAGTCTATGACTAGATTTTATGGATAGAATTATGCCTATTTTATCGTGACAATTTTGGCTATTGATTAAATGAGTTGGATCCTATGCAAACCGATAATGATTGCTTTGTATCTCATACAATTTGGTTTACCATTGATTGCATTCATGAAACAATCTTGTTAAGATTTGATTCGATTTTATGACAATTGGAAAACAGAGTATTCCCATTCTGTCCCGATTTTATTCTGTTCGATTTGATTTGATTTAAAGGATTATTTTATTCAATCATTAGTAATTTATTGGTGATTGGATTCAGTTTGATTTTGATTGTATATCTGGTCCTGTTTACTATTTTAGACCAGCTACAGAATCAGAAGATTCTGTAGCTAAGTCTATAGAGTCATTTTTTTATTGTTTTCTCAATAAAATACTCCTCTAACTTGATCTTTATGTCTATTACAGGAAAATTCGAATTGGTAGTGGATGTGAGGAGCAGTTGGAAGATATCTTAAAGATTTCACTTACATTTTTAGTTACTTAGTTTAAGAGATTTTNNNGATTATTCCCAGATTGTGTAAACTGTTTGCTATTATTCACAAGGATGTTTTACCTTGTGAGAAACTTATATAAACCTATGGTTTTGTAATATTAAACATCATCAGTTGTGGAAGAACAAGGATATGTAATTCTGATTCAAACTGGAGTAGAATTGATGTGTTGTTATAGCTTTTGCTTTTCAATATATCGACACTTTGTCCCAAGTTTTGTATATCATTTTGTCTATGGTTTAGTATTACTTTGTTATCTAAATCACATGCACATGATATAATTTCTTACTGTTATACATATTTTGTTCCTTCCAAAGAGATAAAGAACATAATAGTTGTTGATTCATTTTATGAATGATAGCTTTGTCTTCTTCGTAGGCTGAATTGTTACATAAGTTTGTTGCATAATAGGTTTCCCTTTTGCAGAGATTTAGCATCAGAAAACTGTTATGATTTCTTTTATGTCTTGTTTGTCCTGTAACATACTTCAAGAAGCAACATAGCTGATCATTTTCGAGAGGCTTAAGGACTAAATGGTGTGAATTTCTTCCTCCAACCAGCTTAAGAAGTCATCTTACACAGGACAGACTTGGAGCGTTTCCAGGTCAATTAGTTAGATGTTTATTGCTTTGAATAATTAGTATAATATAAATGATAGCTTAGTTAGATTTAGATTATATTGTTTTATTTCTGTAATATATATTAGATTGTCTAATTTCAGTTAGCTTTCTTTCCTGTTTATAAATACGAAAATCAAAAAGAGACCCTTGGCTGTCTCAGGGCAACGATCACATGAGTTTTGCAGGTTTTAATCAAATCTGTAGTTTGTCCATATTGTACATTTGTGAATAAGGAATATCATAGCTGATAATTAGGTAGTTGATTTGAGTTATTATAATCATAGTTAGTATCTTGTAGTTAGTAATTTATAGTTAGATTAGTGTAGTTAGTTTAGTTTGCTTTATTAGTTTCTAGTTTCCCTTTAGATTTCTTATCTCAAATCATTTCTCTTTGGTTTCCATACGAGACCTTAGGGTGGCCAAAGGAGCCGTTAAACTCGTCAGGGTGGTCCATTCCAAACGGCTTGGGTTATTAGACAACCCCGGACCTGTTCCACTCTCTCAGTTGACGGACGGTCAATTTCGCCCATCAACAACATCTTTCCCATACTCCTCAAAAGATAAAAAGGGATATTCATTGCATCCTTACCAGTGAAATGTAGCAAGAGTCTTATATGATACAAGTATATCATACTAAGCCTTCCCTCACATGTAAAATATCTTTGGATGATCTTTAACATTTTATCAAAGCCTTCAACTAGGTGGCTCCTAGGCACTCCCTTAGAAAAATTCTCTTTCTAATAGTCTGGTTTGAGGAAGTCCTTGGAAAAGAAAACATTGAGGATCATGGATTTGAACCACCTCTCACCAGTACTAGGTATCTTAGTGGCTGCTACAATCGAGACCTCAAATACCTCAAAATCAAGGTTTCCCACCTTGGCTCTAATGCCATCAAAGTGTAACGAAAAATACCTTGCTACTTCAGGGTTTCCCCTCTATATGTTTTGACAAAAAGAGAGGCAACCAACCCTTTGGAAAACCTCCTTGACCATTGGCTCACAATCAAACATGTGCATGTCAGAAGGTTCAATCCTTACCACACTCCCTCCCTTGTGAGACTTCTTCCTTTGAGGTGTCTCCATGGATATAAACAGGGGATCAAAGGCTATGATGTAATGAGGGGTAAAGGAATCAAACATAGGCAAAGATCTATGAGAATTGACAATGGCTAATGGTTTCTCTCTCAAGGATTTTCCTCCAACTCACTTTGAATTAACAATAGATTAGTCTGATGGTTTTTCTTTTAAAAATGAGAGAAAGAAACTCTGAGGAAAGGTATGCAGGGATCTACAACTCAGTTTTATGCCACCATACAATGGTCATCAAAGATTTAAAGGGCAGGGATTGCTATTATCCTCATTGCCAACAAATTTTGAGATAAAATGAAGGATGCCACAGTTAATAAAAGAGGCTAATGCATGGATCTCGTGAATATAGAATATGGCACTGAAAAATCCAAGGAAAATGCATAACTAAGACAAGGGATCCATAACGTAGTTTTGGTAACAACTTTTTGTAGTGCAGTGTGAACACAAGAGCCAAGTGAACGAATGGGCATTCAAGATTCAGAAGCAAAATGTCTTGACCTTAGTATAGGTGAAATTCAATTAGCAAGTGGCTAGGGAGTCTATGGAGGAAGATCTATAGATGAAAATGGATGAGAGAGGATGCAGTTTGCAGTGTCGGGCACTACCAAAAGATGAGGCAAGAGTATCTTAACACTTTTCCATGCAGCTAAAAAGACTCACGAAATATCTGGAGGTTGTGGCTAATGATGGAAGATCTGCATCAAGCTATGGAACTGCTATATCCACCTCAGCCTCCAAATCAGCTCTAACAGTCAATCTTGTAACGCAACCTAAATCTTTGTCTAAACTCATGATTTCAGCAGCGTTGAGCTTAGGAGGAAAAATTCAAATTGATAAATAGTTAGGAAGCTCATAAATGACCAAATCTCAGTATTCCTTTTTAAAAAAAGGGTGTTGAAAATAATGGGAGATATGAAATCATATGATAATGGCTAATTATGGTAAAGGAGCATAGGAAAAAGGTGCACTACGAAATCTCCTAGTGAGTTGGCAACGCCCTTTTCAAAATTTGATTTGACCCCCTTAACAGACACAGGGAAAACATGGAAATGATAAAGACAATGAGTGGATGGAGTGATTTGTCAGTTCGTTAGGATCATGGGGTCGATAATGCTTGGTGTCAAGTCAAAAGGTGAGTCAAATACATGAACCATAAAATGAACCTAGGCTAAAATCATATGTGTGGGACAAAAAGTGAGCCAGAACCCAAGCCTTTATTTGTTTAGACTAACCTAAGAAAATCACAAAAAGAAAAATAAAGCAAACCTAAAAATTAAAGGATAAAAATTAAAACCTAAGGGATAAAAGACCCAATACAACTTCATGTGATAACACCTTGTACCACTTTTTTTCACCATCTTCTTCCTTCAACATGTAAACCCATTTATTCTGTAAGGCTCTTTTTCCTGCATGAAACTAAACGAAGTCCCAAGTCTGGTTATTTACCAAGGAATCTATTTCCTCTTTCATGCCTTGCTCCAACTTCTTTTTGGTATCTACGTACATTTTATCTTCATAACATTCTAGTTCACCAGAGTCAGTCCACAATAAATAATACAATGAAGGAAATTATCATTCAGGGGGTCTACTTAACCTGGTAGATCTTCTAAAAAAAATTGCAGGAGTTTGAGGTACCTGTTGATCCTGTTGTTGTACATTTTTATTTTCTAGTACCTTTGGAATTTCTTTTTCAGTGATCTCATCAAGCACCATGTATTTTAGTTTTTCTTTTTCCTATTTCTTTCCCTAAAACTGATCTTTGTACATGACCTTCTCATTGAATCTAACATATCTACTCCTAATGGTTTTGTTATTTTCATAATCCCATAAGTGAGAACCAAAATCATTAACACCATATCCAATGAAGGTACACTTCTTGGATTTTTCCTCAAGCTTTGTTCTATTTTCTTTATCAATAAGGACAAATGATTCACAACCAAAATTCTTCAAAAAAGAATGGTTTACCATTTTACCTATCCATGCCTCCTCTGGAATTCTACCATCCAAAGAGATTGAAGGTCCTCTGTTTATTAAGTAAACAACAATATCTAAAGCATCTTACCAGAACTATAAGGGCAAACCAACATGCAATTTCATACTCCTTGCACGCTCCATGATTGTCCCATTCATCCTTTCGGACACACCATTTTCTTGTGGTGTTCTTGGAACTGTCTTCTCTCTAAGAATCCCATGGTATGAGCAGTAGTCATCAAACTCCTTGCTGCAATATTCACCTCCATTGTATGATCTGAGACAGTTCAACCTCTTTCCTATCTCATTCTCAACCAAAGATTTCCATTTCTTAAAAGTATAAAAAACATTATATTTTTTTCGAATGCAACTAACCCAAGTTTTTCTAGTTACATCAATAATAAAAGTAACATAATAATGAGATCCACCAAGAGATGATACCTGAGCTAGTCCCCATACATATTTATGCAAAAGCTCTAACCTTTCACTCTTCTTTTCTTTTCTAACTCTAAGAAATATGACTCACTTATGTTTTCCATAAACACAATGCTCACAAAAATCCAAATCAATTTGTTTAAGATCTGGAAACAATTTTTTTTTTTGAAGTATCTTCATCCCTTTCTCACTCATGTGTCCAATACTATGATTCCACCGTGATGTATCCACTCCTATAGAATATAAATAGATATAAGAGTCAGTATTACCAGTAAACAAATACAATGTACCTACCTTCTCTCCTTTTTCTATCACCAGTGATCCTTTGGTGACCATCCACATATGATCTGTAAATATGGATATACAACCTTCAATTGCCAACTTCCCTATTGAAATTAGATTTTTCCTTAGATCTAGAACATGTCCTATCTCTTTCAACAACCATTGGTTTCCATTGCTTTGCTTTATTTTTACCTTTCCCATTCCAACAATTTTGCATGGTGGATCATCACCCAAATGAACCTGTCCAAAATCACCTTGAACATAATCTAGAAAATGTTTCCTATGAGGTGTGGCATTAAATGAATCCCTTGAATCTACTACCAGAGAATCAGAAATATTATCTACATAAAGAATCAAAGAATCTTGTAACACATCACCTGTTACATTTTCTTCCTGATTTTTCTCCTGTTGTCCATCTCTTTGTTCCTTTAGAGCTCTGCGATCTTTCTTTAGATGTCCTTTCTTCCCACAATTCCATCACTCTATATTTCTGAATCTAGATTTGGATTTGCCCTTCCTAGAATTCATGCGGTTCCTTGAGCCCTTTCATCTATCCTTTTTTCTTCCCCTATTATCCATGTTTAATGCATTACCTGATGTCTCGCCTATGCTTTTTTGTCGCATTTCCTCACTAAGGATAAAACTAACAACATCATCAAATTTTAAAGTGTTTGAACCAGAGACATAGTTACTTACAACCATGACCAAGCCATTCCATATCTTTGGAAATGAGCACAATATTAGAAGATCCCTGACCTCGTCATCAAAGTCCACTTTTATAGAACTTAGTTTATTAGTAACCGTATTAAATTCATTTAAATGATCTGCAACATACCCACCTTCTGACATATTCATATTAAATAATCTCTTCATTAAAAATACCTTCTTAGACGCCAAGGGTTTTTCATACAGTTTAGCCAATGCATCCATCAGCTCCTTGGTTGTATTTTCTTTCGAAATATTGAAATCCACTAATGCTTCCAGGATCAGTCGTATCATTCTTAGTGCCTTTCTGTCAAGAACCTCCCATTCTTCATCCTTCATGGTCGTCGAATTCTTTTCTATTCCACCCAATGGTAGGAATAAATCCTTCTGATATAAATAATCTTCCATGTTCATCTTCCATAACTCGTAGTTTTGGCCATTAAATTTCTCGACCCTAAAATTTCCATCTTCCAAAATTGCTCCCACTTGAACCAAAAATGCTCTTTTCCTACGAGTTACCTTTGGCTATGATACCAGTTGTTAGAAAAACAGGATCATAGAGAAATAAATAAAATAAATGCGTAAATAAAACATAGAAGATACATAATACAATAGAGACATAGATATACGTGGTTCACCCCGTGTGGGCTACGTCCACCAGAGATATTTCTAAGTCCTTGCTTTATTATTATCCAACAAATGAAGGGATACAACCTACAACACACCCGTTGTAACTTCCTCTTCTTTCTCTGACAATCTCCTCACAAAGAATACAATATTCGCAATGATTCATAGTCGAACTACATTTCCCTCATAAAAGAGGGTTTTCTTCTGAGGAAAAATACCTAACATAAATTCTACCATTATATTTGCGACCTTATAATGAATGGTCCATATTTATAATGAAATTACAATAAAATTTTACAAGGCAATTTTTCCTTTGAGGAACATTGTCCCCCCAATCCCCGTCGGGGGCCCACTTACCCCCGGACCCCGTAGAGGGGGTATCCCCCCTATACACTCCCCCATGTGGAGGAGTGTACATTCTTTTGGGGTGTAAAGTCTTTGTGGGTTATAAACATGACTGAAAACAAATACCTCTGAATCAGGAAGATAATTAGGCTCCACAACCAACATTCTTTGGATACCTTGTGGCCTGGACCCACATGTGATGATTGCATGCCTTGAACTTGGCTATCCATTCAGTTTTCTAGACTACCTCCACATGAATGCGCCACACATTGGTTGTGCGGGGTTGGATTTCTTCAAGAAAAATTGCAAATACTGTGTTATTTTCCTGCTGATTTTTATTGTCCTTGGCCTGCCAAAGGGACTCATATTTGGCCGCATAACAATTTCCTTTCCTATCTAGGAAGGCTGGAAAATTTGTCTCCTGCCACCCTGCCAAGGCTATAAGAATGATGAGCCAGGAATAATGGAACTTAGTTCCATTATCCTTTGCATCTCTGCAATCAACCAAAAATTGGTTCAACAAGTATGGTGCCCAACTAAACATCACTCCTTTTGCGCACTACGCGGCTACCGTGATGACTCCTGCTACAGCTTCTTATTTCCTTCATTTCCTTAGAATCTTGCAATCCATAACCTTATTTCCTTCATTTCCTTAGAATCTTTGACCAGCCTCCCCACGCAGATTGAGCTCGGATTTGATGTCAAATCGACTTGGGAGCCGATCCATTAGTGGTTGGGAGGCTGACCAACTTCATAAATGCACCATTTGGCAGGCGCACGGGTTTTGCACCCCACAGCCACGCATATGCGCTCCAGGTATGAAGACGTTACGTGCGCGCGCACGCGCGCTCAGTGGGTGCAAAGCGCCTTTTAATTTTTTGGCCATTTTGTATAGTTTTGACCCTTTTGCTGTGCTGTGGAATTAATCCTTGTGCCATGAATGACTGTTTTTCTATGCTGACGATGCAGAGTTCTTGTCGCCCTGTGTGGAGGAAATTTCAGTGATAACAGATGCCCCCTGATGGATGAGGTTAGGAGCAAAACGTATAGCCGAAATTCATCAATGTTTCTTGCACTGAGAATGGTGTTGTAAGGGAGAGCAAGAGTGAGACCGTATAGAGAAATCCGTTGGAGAAGAAAGGAACCTGTAGATCCGACCTTCCACAAGGTGTGAAACAATATACAAGTGTGTACAAACGAGGCGGGCATGCCCCATG
>ML788594.1:376708-403965 GCA_009831015.1 Picea engelmannii | reverse complement strand
AGGGAAAACCTAATGAAAAATGGTGAAGAAGGCTGCAAAATCCAATCAACAAGGTGTTTATTCTTCAACAGATAGATGTAAATGCTGAAAAGGGAAGACAAATTGACTCACTAAATCACTCAGCAGAAGAACACAGAGGCAAAGATCCAAAAAAAATGCAAATTTTGAAGTTTTCTGGGCCAAAGGAGGCTAGCGCTCTGTTTCCAAGGGTAAAGAGCGTTATAGCGCTCTGTGTAAGGCTACAAAAAGCGTTGGCTCTTTGATAACACCAATTCAGGGGTGCCAGGGTTTAAAAGTTCCAGAAATGTGAAGAAAATTCAAAAATTGAAGTTCCAGCTTGACAAAGATGCTGAGTATGATGGGACAAGGAGCCAATCAGCTCATGAAACTAATCAAAAAGGGGTAAACCAGGTCTAAAACAATCAAAGGGCATAACAAGGTCAATGAGGAGAAAAAACAAAAACAAGAGGTTTCGATTTGAGGCTATGTCCCCAGTGGCGTCGCCAGTTTCTATTGTAGGAAAATCTGGCTGCGGACAAGTAGATCGACCTCTAGAGCTTGACCTTAACCCTAGACAGAAAAATGCTTAACGTGGACACTGACTTCCTTTCAAATCTATCTAAGCCTAATGCATGAGAAGGGAGAATAACAGAAGTACCTTTTAATTGACGTTTGTCCCTGCACGCTCTGAGTTGCGCTCCAATCCTTTTGCTTCTCGCTGAGGTCTGAGGACAAAACAAGATACGACTACTTCCTGCTCTATTGACATTAGCTTGAAAATAGATCTATCAATGAATGATAAGTTCATGTAACATCAGACACAAACTAGAAAGAAACAGACCAAGCTTGTCATATTAATGAGAATAACGACAGCAGTACTTACAATCGTAGATGCGAATGCGACAGCTTCGTCAAGTCCTCTTCATCCAACCCTTGCCTGAAAGATCCACAACCTGGATGGCAACAGCTTCACTGATCACTTATCTTTGGCTGACTGTCAGTTTCCTCCAAGATCATAAGTTTCATATGTTCAGTTCTTCCCCCTTTCCACCATCATGAAGCCTGTTTATATAGGTTGGGCAAGGCCTAGCCTCTTGAGTTATGTTTAGAACCAGTTAGGAACCATCTCCTTGGATCAGGGATCTTTGATGAAACCAAGAATTCTAGCATAAATTCCTTCTAATCTCGAATGATCTCCTCCTCATTTGACTCAACGGGCTAACAATTGACCCAGAATAGGGAGCGCTCCCCTAAAGGGGTATCAGAGTGTTATAGCACTCCTGATGTGCCTTGGGAAAGCGTCAGCGCTCTTAAGGTGAGAAACGCTCCTCCAGAAGGGCTGAAGAGTGTTATAATGCTTCTAGACCATGGTGTAGGGGCGCCAGCGCTTCTCTAGCAGTATTAGAGGAGCGTTCCCCTTCTGAACCACTATTTCAGGGCTTCTTTCAGGTGTTAAGAGTTCTTTGATTCCATTGGATCAGTTCTTGCTCTTCAAATCAGTCAGATGAGGTGTCATAAGTTCTTCCTTAGTGTCGTTATCACGACATTATGCCTGACCATTATTTACGACACTAGTGGTCAACTTGCAACACTTGCGAAAGCTGTAGGGAAGATGCGACACTTACGATGATTGACAGGGACAATGCAATACTTAGCAATTTTGACGTGTAACAAAGGTCCTCCATATTGAGCTTCCATAGCTCAAAGTTTTTACCGTTGAACTTCTCTATCTCGATTCTAGATGAGCTTTCCATTCCTCTTACTTTACTCGAATATCCATTGCAAAAGCTCCCACTAAACCCAGGTTTATCACAGACCCAAGATAAACTTGATTTGTCAAGACCGAGCCAAACCCTCAGCAACAAAGGCGTCCCTCTGAAGCCAAAAACGTGCTCTGATACCACATGTAAGTTTTAAACCTGTGAACTAAAGCAATGCATATAGATTCTTAAGCAATACAGAAATTAATCAATGGCTCATACACAGATTACACAGAGATTTTTATCGGAAACCCTCAACCGGGAAAACCTTTCTTATTTTCATTATATCGAATTTCACCATTCGTCATACAATATATACAATGTTTTTAGGTATTCCGTAGATACCAAAACCCTAATCCCTTAATCCGGGATTCATTTACAAATCAGCTAAAAATAGAAAAATCCACTAAAAATAGCAAAAACCGCCCAAAATCCGCTAGGTGTAGGGATCGTCAGATGCAGTTGTCGTATCTGACACACCCACACACACACACATGCAAAGAATATAACACATACCCAACAACCCCTTGCAGGTGTTTCATTGAGTGCAATATCTAGGGATAGGAGCCTCTGATTTTTTAACACTCATTCTTCACATTTTGTCAATAATTCCTCTAAGTTATTTATCCCATGAAAATTGGGAGGTTATCTTATCTCTGTACCAACCCATATTACTGTGCAGTCTATTCTTTTGCACCTCCTTGTGGAAACTTCATGTAATCGTTGTTTCCAATTCTCCAAACATGTCTCTGAGTCGGAAGCACATGATGTAAAGATTATTTAACTGAGCACCCCATTTGTAGTTGGCTTAACAAAATCCTCTTCTCGCTTGGTGGTTTTGTACAACTGGTTTATTTCTTCCAAATCCAAACAAGTGGACTCTACAAACCTTTGTCCTTCTGAAGGATCCAATGTTATAATGACTCTATATTCACCTAATTCAAAAGTCATTTTTCTTGTTTTCAGGTTGATTATAGCCTGGTTATAAAATTCCCAATGAAATCCAAGTAATGTTGGGTAAGGTGTTGTGCCATCTACTATCTCTATTACTTCAAAATATGCCATAGTGCACACTCCATCCAAATCTATTGTCATGCCTTTAAGCCTTCCAATTGGTAACACTTTGTGTTGATTTCCTAGTTTCAATTGGACATGTGAATAGCCTAGTGTAGGTTCTCCCATACAATGCCATGTCTTCTTAGGTAAGAAATTTTCTTCAGAGCCTAAGTCCAGTATAATATCTCCCATGTTGAAATCCCCAATGTTAGCATTTATTCTGAATTCTTTGCTTGTCCTTCTTCTTGTATGGAGATGATTGATTTTCTTCTTCTCTAACTTCCCTTTATCTCTGCGTTTCATCTTTCTAGAATATTTTGTGAGACCTTAGCAAATGATGGATCATTCAATAACTTAACACATTATTGCATAAAAGTCTTTATGGTACTTACTTTCTCTAAAGGTTTTCCTTTATTGGTATGTTCCATTGAGAATAAAATATCGTACATTGGTGGGTTTTGAGTTTGATGTGCGACTGATGTATATGCAACATTCTGCTGGAGAAACTATTGTCTGTCCTCATTAAATGTTTCCTTTTATTTCACATGTCAAACTACTTCTATGGCTCAATATTCATATTAACCCATTGGTGTTGAGATGGATCTTTTTTTACTACATCAGTTCTTGTCTTGGCTCCTCCTCAAGTGACTATATTGATGTTTATCCCATCATCCATGGATTTTGAAAAAATCTACTGGACATTCTGGTTGTTCTGGTTCCTTTTTCCCTAGATCTTTCCAAAGAGTTTTGGGCATTCTTTTGTGTCATGATATGATGCACGAAAATACATACATGTCATTGGTGGAAGTGGACAATCCATTGCATAATGTCCTATTTGTTGGAAGTTGTGGAACACTACTAGTCCTAAGCCTCATCCAAATCCCCCTCTGCCTCTTCTTCCACCTCGATCTCCTTGTGGTGTGTTGTAGTGGGGTACCTAGTTATACTACATTGGGTTATATTGTTGCTACAAATTATTATACCACGGTTGTGCATTGTTGTACTATTGTTGCACATTGTTTTATGGTGGCGGCACCTAGATGGATTGAGGTTTCAATTGTCCTATCTTCATTTTTGCTTGCACCCTATAGGTATCTGAAGTTATTTCCCTCATCAACTCCATCATTCTACAATCCTTATCATCATGACCCATTGATATGAAACAATTGCAATATGAACTTTTGGGTATTTTCTTGTACTTATGCATCATTGGACAATGATATGTATCATGCCCATGCATTTTACAAATCTTTCACCATGGTCCTCATGTTGGAAATGGGTTTGGTACTCATGTTTCCATATACTACATAAAAGTTGGACATTCGTTTTTATGGTGTCCTTATGTCCTGCATAGTGTACACCAAACATATTCTCTTTTCTCTTTGCCCTTTTTCTTATTAAGTTGAAATGTTATATTGTTCAAATCCTCCTTCATATTCTCTATTGTTGGATCTCTCCATTGATATTGATTCTCTTCCAGTTGTAAGGCTTCCTGCAAATCCTTTTCTTTAGTTTGGAACTTATGTTGTCTTAACGGCTATTTCAAGTGTGGTATCAGTGATTTCACAAACAAGTGCCTATGTTGTGTTATCAGATAAATGTGTCAAAGCCTTAGGGGTTTGTGGTTTCTACCTAAGTCTGTATTTTTTCCTGTCTATCCTCCTTTTATAGACCCAATTGTAAGGTGTTTTCCTTTCAGCTTATAATTTTTCTTCTTTTTGTTTATCTAAGAGCTGTCGGCCCTAAGCCTTTTTTTTTCTCTATGTTTGATCACTTCTTTCACTTTACCTATATCACTGATCTTTTTTCCTTCCTAATCCCTCAGTCAATCATCCAATTATTCATTTATAGATAACATAGAAATAAGCACAAGAGCAACACTTAGAGAGGCCCAATATGGACTCAAACCGAGCGAGCAAGCAAGTTCAGTTTTCAACGATGGAGATCCATCAGGGTAATCATATCGATGACCATCGGGAGCTCAGGATCATAGAGTTACATGAATTTTAGCATCAGACAGAGTTCTGAAACTGTGAGGCCATCCTAGTCGTTGATTCTATGAAGGACATGTGGTGCAAGACTAACATTTTGATGAATCACATAATGGAGCATTCAAATGGCAGAGTCACGAGGACTTGAGAAACGCAAAGTCACAAAATGATTTGGGCCATTTATTCCAGAAGGAAACGTGGTGCAAGATCGAATCATGGAGAATTTTTTTTGAAAAATCTCAAGTGAGAAATGTTGATGGCCAAGGTCCCGAAGATCCCAAAATGTCGATATTCATCTGGGTCGTCCGATCAAAGGGGACGCATGGAACCTGATCCAAGAGGTCACAATTTTGTGACTCAAGGGTTTGAGAATGAAGCATAATGTGAGTTCACGAAACGTGAAATTGTGACACGCTTGGGAACTGGGCCCACAATCACGTCCCACGGTCATATGGATGCAGGGTCATGAAGAACGGGAAAGTGCCTGTCAAGTAGCGGGTGGCTGATATTGTTCAAAAAAATTATCATGGCTGTCAAATTCAAAGTAAATCCAATCATTTATGTAGATGGGTCGTTTCACAGGATCAAGCATCAAAATACTTGAAATCAAGGGGAGTGAAAAATCACAAAATGAGAAATCCTGAAATTTCATGTGGGATAAGCATGAGATTGTGGCCCGAGGTAGTGTGAAGTGATGGAAAGGAGTTGATACCAAGGACAAAAGCACTTGTATTTTTATTAGCAGCAGATCTTTGTGGTCTTGAGGCATCGATATTGACTTGAATAAATCATGAACACCACCTAGAGCATTCATCGATGTCAGGCCTCATCCTGATCCCGATGAAAGTAGTTAATGGAAAGGGGGTAGGTGGTTGAAACCTCATTTCACCACATAAATAGAAAGCATGGAAGAAATGGTTGTGGAAGCAGACCATTAGCCCAAAGTTCCCTTGTCAACAGATTTTCCTACAAATCCCATACTGATCCAAACTTGCTTCTGACAGAAGAATGCATGTACAGAATGACAAAAGAAGATGCAGACACAAAGATTTGATTGTAGCGGCCAGGTCACACTCCTGGTGGTGGCAAGATGTTATGAGTATAAATACTTTGTTCTTATATTTTGTGAGGTTCGATGGTTGAGCTAGGCTCTCGTATTGTAAATTTTTAACTAAGCTTTGGTTCTTCTGGTTATGTATTTGTATTTGAGACTTCTTGTTTAATGTAAGTCGGATTCTTTTCATATCTCTGTAAATGGCTGTGTTAGAACACTCGATCATGGAGGATCCACTTGAGGGTAGTTATGTTTTTGTGATGTAGGTTTGATCACAGTGACATTGCGACCAATTTTAATTAGTTTCTATGTTTTCTTTTCCCTCCAACACTGAATGAATCAGGCATAGATGATCTAGTCGGTTTGTTGTTATTGAATTGTGATGTATGTTTGATTTCAGTTCAGTGATAATTTCATTTAGTTCCTTAAAAATTTGAACCAAGAGGATCTTATCTTTTGATTTTTTCCTTCTTATGCTTCTAGAAGACCTAACGTCTAGTTCATACCTTTACATCTTCTTCTCAATTTATTCCTCCTACTCACCCTTACTACAACTTACTGGATGAAGTTAATTAAGACCTCATTTGCTTGTGCATACTGCCCCAGTTTTTTGAGTTAAAACGAGATTCTCTCGAGTTTTCCCATTTGACCCCTTTAAAAACAAACCAACCCGTGACATAAAATGCTGATGGGTATTGGGCTTACCTTCGGCATAATCCGAAGGTGACTTCTAGTGCTAATATTTCTAGCGTCGTTGCAGAGGATGAATTGAAGATTTTCCCTAGGATAGAACGACAAAGCTTACTGATTCTGAAGGTGCATTAGAACTCAGTACCATTGAATATTGCAATTTTTACTTGACGACTCCACTATCTGGCGACTCCACTGTCTCGACTCCATATTTTCAGTGTGACTGCTTCTGGCTACACCTGGTAGCCCTTGGGAGAACAAAATGATCAGATCTTCTCTTTGATGGTGAATAAATATCATACACACTCATTCTGCATATCATTCACTTGGGGACTCCATGATTAAAGAATCGATTGACGACTCCACTTGTTCAAAATGGAAAAAATCTTGTCTTGAAGGTTTTCTCCTTTTAATTTCTCTTATGTCCTGAGTTTTCCAAATGTTGTCCCTACTATGGATGAATGGGGGGATTATTTTCCCATATTTAGAAAACACAGAGATGAAAATCCTGTTGATCATCTCTGTGAGTTTCATGAACTCATGCATCAGTGGGAGATACATCATGAGGACGTATTAATGAAGATGTTTGTTGTGCCTCTTTTGTCACCTAAATGAGCAAAACATAGGTGCTTACAAGCCCAGTTGGGTTAGCTAGGCAAGACAACAGTGAATGCAAGAGTTAGAAACATCAAACATATAATATAAGCAAAAGACTAAGCTAAAAACAATAAAGCAAATTAAACTAGAGTGCATAAAGACATTAGAACAAGAAATAAACAAGACTCATGCCACCAATGGAGAGGATTGTATTAGTGGAAAGAAAACACCAAAGAGAAAGTGAGACTTTGGGTCCCCTCTTCCTCAAATGGAGGATTCTTGAATCCCTAAGATTGAGTTGTTCTTACAACTATCAAACTTGAAAGAAATGGTGAAATAATCCCAAGCTCCTTCACTCAAGAGGTGATGTGAATAGCTCCAATGAAATGATGTTTGTATGCTCTTGACCAGGAAAGGGGATCCTCCAAGAGAATATACGCAACATCACAATACAAATGAATTTCTTGAAAATGTAGCGCACCCATGGCCTCTTTTTATAGCATAACTTTGAGGCATTATTCAACCACTTTTAGTGTGAACAAGGGGGCATTTAGGGAACCCTTAGGTCTTTGTCCAGCCACCCAACTAGATTCAACCAAGATTTGGATGTCAAATCGATTTGGAAGCTGAAATAAAAGTTGATGGGAGGCCGACCAATATCATAAATGAGTCGTTATGAGGTGTGCATGGATTTTAGAGTCCACAGTTGCGCATCGGGTGCATGTGCGCTTTTATGACATTTTCGACTAGCACACATGTGCACGTTTCCTATATATCCTTAGAGAATTTTGATTTTATAACTGGTTGTATAGTTTTGGACCTTTTGGAAATGCATTTTTGGTCATTTTTGGTCCATGGGTGAACTAATTGCTATTTGAAGATGTTGGATTCCTGTAACCATTTGCGGACGAAATTTCAATCATAACAGATGCTCCCTAATGGATGAGGTTAGGAGAATACGTATAGCAAAAATTCATCAATGTTTCTTCTACTGAGAGTACCATTGTAATAAAGAGAAAAAATGAGAGTATCAAGAGCGACCCATTGGAGGGAGAGGGGAACCTGTAGGACCCAACCTTTTGCAAGGTGTAAAAAATAAATTGTGTACAAATGAGGCGGGCATGCCCCATGCTCGTGCTATGTAACTCAAAAAAGTGTAATATAGTAACTGAAGCTGTGTGTTGGTGTCGATGATTGAAACACCCTCAGGGGCGTGTTGATAATAGCGAAGGACAATTCTGATGGTGAATAAACTCTGAACATAGGTGATGACACTCAGAGGAAGTATCGAGGATTCACAGGCATGGATAGCCTAACAATGTTCATAGGTCATAGGAAAATATAAAAACAACTGCATTGGTCGCAAAGTAAGACCCATAGCAACATGAGAAAGTGTTGAAGTCAAATGTGGTGGGGTTCAATGACATCAGAGATAAATGGTGGTTCTCTCTATGCCATCTGAGACTCCTCATTGTAAAGGTAATGAGAGTCAAGATACTGTCTCATTGGAAACTATGTTGATGTTGACAGAAAGGGAGACACGACTTCGAGAAGTGGAGGGCTTCATGAAATCTACTTGGACAAAATCAAGAACTGAGGAGTAACATGGATGAATTCTAGGAGTAGTGATACTCAAGAATGCCTTTGGTTGAGGAGCGATGTAAAGTGGCAACAACCGTGAAACTAAATCTAGTGTGAGGGGGAAAACTAGATGAAGGTAAACTGTGCCAGAGGCGTGACAAAATGGATAAACACAAATATCAAAAGGTGTATAGGATATAGGATACTCGGGGTTTATGGATAATGTCATTGATGTCAGAAAGTGAAAAAATCCCCAACCAAGGGTGACAAGGGTTGCTTCACCGGGAAAAGGAAGGTCACTAAAGGCGACAATAGAAAGCTATGAAAATGCGAAAAAAGGGTTTGTACAATTACCAAAAGAATAAAAAAATAAGTTTGGATAAATGTGCAGATACAGAAACAGGTGCCCCAGTGTAAGATGGCTTGGCCTGATGTTGGCACAAGTTGCTTGGAAAACAAGTGGAGGGTTAGGTCCCCATAGGTGGTTTTCTGTATTAGGGAAATGTATGGAGGACAATCTGTAGATGGGTAAATGGATGGTGGATGAAATGGATGGTTAATGATACTGCAGGGGTGCAGTCAAAATAGAACCATGATGAAGTAACCTAGGAGTCCATTTGGGAAGGTTTGAAAAATGAGGAGAAGGAGTATGTGGGTGGTTCTCGACATTATGTAAGACTATTGGGACTCCCATCCCTAAAGGGGGAAAACAACATGAGTGTCAAAATGCCTAGGGGAACTATGAATGGGACAACTCATGTGGGGGAGAGTGCTACTTGGTGACAATACCAAAATGTAGTGGAGGTGACAGGATTGTAGAGCCAGATATAGGGATCCTATAGGCAAAGATTGGAGGGTGTGACTCAGAGACGCATTTTGATATTCAGAGGGAATGAACACATGCCAGTGTCAATAATATACCTGAAAGAATACTGCTGAGGTGTAATGATCAGGTACCTACACACATGAAAACTGAATACCCGACATGGACAATTTTTGAAGAGAAAGATCATATAACAATTATTCAATAATGTAAGCATGCGTACTTGAGTGTAATGTGAGAAAAATGACCCTTGGGGACTGAGGATGGAATGTGGCCCGAGGAATGGAATGGTGTAGATGAAAGGGTCCTAATCCTGTGGTTGGAGACACGGATCAAAAACCAGATACTCAGATCTCTTGGAATTGAGTTTGGAAGTTTGGTAAAATGGACTATATATAGATGTAGGGGCCATAATGCCACCTTAGTTGTACTTGTTGTCATAGTGAGTGGACAGACGATTTGAGAGGAGATTTGGAGATTTTGGGCAAGCGAGGTAGTCGTTCTAGGATCCGTGAGTTTTAGTTTAGTCATCGTATACTCCAGCATAGGACTTAGGTTTTTGTTTCTTTGGGAAGGGTTGTACGGGGGTTGTACAGGGGGTTTTAGTGAGTGTGGTCCCCTCAGTGCATGGGCGATCAAAGGATTCCTGCGCATGTGTGTGTAGCTATATTTTTGACAGCCGCACACATGGGCGCTCAAGTGATGAAAATAGGCATGCATGGGATGCGCGCCTGTGTGAATCACAGTTGCGCATGTGTGCGTAGATGTCATCCTGACAGTTGCACATATGTGCATAATTGTGTGACAAACAGTTGCACCCAAAGGCACGTCTTTTTATGTGATAGGGGCACATGTGTGCACCCCTGTATCGTCGACAGGCGCGCATGTGTGTGTGACTATGGGATCAATATGCGCACATATGTGCACGCCTATGGGGAAAACAACCGTGCCTTTGAGGCAAAGTTGAAAAGTGTAAAAAAATTGACTTTGTTGGATTGTTTAGATGTTTTTAATGGGTTGTGATGGCTGATCAAGTTCTGTACATGTGGATGCAGGTGACCACTGTGACGATGCTAGTGCATTGGAGAGAGAGGAATTAGTCACACCTATGGGAGGCAGTGACCAATGAGGAGCCTACAGTCCATGATACTTTGGCAGCTTGTGGGTTGCTGAAGTTCTTTGAGTGCACCCTAATACAGGCCCAAGAGTACCTCTTGTAGTTCTTGATTCAAATGTGGAGTCCAAATATGCATTATTTTATGGTGCAGGGTGAGCAGTTGGCCTTCACTGTGGTGGAGGATGTATATTTTCTGACTGGGATCCCTTTTAGGGAAACTCCCTTACCAGTAGAGCCCGTAGTACCTGGGGATGGGCAGTTGGATGTCTTAGGCCAAAGGTACTGTACAAGGGAGAAATTCATGTCAGGCTCTGTGGTCAGTATTGGGGCGATGGATGCCCTTATTCATTGTTGTCTAGTAGAAACGGTTGTGAGAGTATATGGGTCCCTCGTGACTCAGTGGATCAATGGCGGTCAGTTGAGGATTATGGAGAGGGTACTAGAAGGAGAGCATTTTGCTTGGGGATTGATGTTGCATGCCAAGATGTTAGGGCAACTAGACAGGTGTCAAGTTGCAGACTCAGGGGATTTTTCTTTTGGGTCTATCTTGGTGGCATGGTTCCTGGAGAGGGTGCCTATGTTGCACCCGAGAGTGTTGTTGGGTGCACCTGGTGTGCGAGAGCCATGATTGAGGCGGTGGATGATGATTTTGATTTGTCACGGTGGTGGGGAGGGTGGCCACTATTTCAAAGTTTAGGATGCACAAGTGTGGTGTCAAATGCCACATATCATACTAAGATACCTGTATTTTAGGGTGGACTTCTGGGATGATCCGGAGATGGTGTTACCCCCAGGAGAGGTGTTCGACCATAGAGGTATGATGTGAGATTTTGATTTTTAAGATAATATGGCATGTATATTTTTATGTATGGGTGGATGCTAATGCTATCATTGGTTTGTTGTATGTGCAGATGTGGGACCTTATGGGTGTGAGGTTGAGAAGTTTAGAGTGCCAGCTCATCAGGGGTTGGTGAGACCTTCACAGGGAGAGCTGCGGGTAGGAGAGAGGCGACGACAGGAGGATGCTGAGGCGGGAATAATGGATGAAGTGAGAGAGGCTAGGAGATGCTTCTTTGATGACCCTAGTGTAGGGTCATCACATGCTCCTCCGACTAAGGCCAGGGGAGAGTTTGAGGATATTCATCGTCGCTTGGAGGTAGTGCTACAGGGAGTGCTCGAGGGCATGTGGTCACGGATCCAGGATGAGGGAGTCTTGGGGCAGTGCATGGGTGTTCCATTAGTGTGGCGAACTGTGGTTCAGAGAGAAGCAGTAGCAGGTGCTATGATGACTCGACGACTGCCCCCAGGTCTGAAGGGATCGATAGTTGGTGGGGCAGTGCCTCCTGAGAGAGGGCAAGGTGGTGGTGCTCTAGAGGCACCATGAGTGTCTTTGTATGTATGTGTATTTGTTGGTATTTATATAGGCCTACGAGCCTACTTGGTGTAGTGACACTAGTTTTGTATCTATAGGGGCGAGGTGGTGCACCGACCTACGAATGTTGTATATGTACTATATTTTTTGTAAACATTTTGATGGCACATTTGACCGATATATATATATGGATACACATTTTGGGATTTTTGTGATGTTCACATGTGTTTTATGTTTTTGTTGATGATGTCTAATTTATATGTTATGACAGATTATTGATGTTTGATGGATGCGTACTGGTAGCGTGATGTGATAAATTCCAATCTAACACTAGGTTAGCCATGTTATCTACTATTTGATTAAGTTGTCTTGGAATATGTGTGAGTGTAATTGAATCAAAATGTCGAGATAAGAGTCTAACTTGCAGGTATTTGTGAAAGAGGAAAGGATCACGGACACGGTACACATTGCTGAGCTAGAGGAAAACCAGTTGGGAATCGAGAAAAATGCTAAGGTGATGAATATGGCGATGGCTGGCCTTGGTGAGGAGACCAATGATGGCGATATATTTTTCTTGATTGTTGGTGGCTGAGACCAAACATATGCTGTTGGAGTGGAGAAGTTCATGGGAGGGTGAATAGAGGGCCCAAGCGACCGAAGTGAGATTCTGTGTCCAATGGCTAGCTCCGTCGGCATAACCGATGTGGTAGTCCGATGGAGGTGGCATATGTCAATAGCACAAGTGATAGATTAGACGTGAAGTATGGATGGAAGAAGATTAAAAAACTCTACAAAAATGTACAAAAAGAAATAGACTAGTGTAGAAGGGCTACGTTCAGGCGTAAAATTTCTTTAAGTACAACCCATTAATGGGTTCTTTGAGAGGGTGGCCTTCAGGAGAGGCCAAAATGTATGCATATTTAGTGAGGTAGCGTTGGATGATGTAAGGCCCATGCCAAAGTGACTCGAATTTTCCATGACCGAGGGTGTCATGAGTGATATCATAAGAAAGGATGAGGTCACCTTCGTTGAATGAGTGAAGATTGACATGGCGATCAAAGGTGGCCTTTGATTATTTTTTGGCTGCCTCATTGTTCTATAATGAATATTGACGATCCTCATCCAGGGACTCTAAGTTCAACAAACGCTTCTCCTTTGGAGCAGTTTCAGGTAATAGCTCAATAGTGATGCATAAGGTAGGAATTTCTCACTCAATGGGAAGAGTGACCTTGACCCCGTGGACTAGATGAAATGGTGTGAAACCAATGGTAGTTTAACTGTCATGCGATAAGCCCATAGCACGGAAGATAACATATGATGCCAATTGGTATTATGTTTGTTAACCATGCACTGCAACATGGTTTTGAGGACCTTATTGACTGCTTCGACCTGTCCATTTGACTGAGGGTATTATGGAGAGGCAAACTTGTGGGAGAAGCCTAACTTGGATGCAAGTTCGACAAAAATCTCATTCTCAAAATGTTTCCCATGATCAGAGACTAGTTGTAGTGGGAACCCAAAGCGGGAAATGATGTGGTTAAGGAAAAAACGCGTTGCAGTGTCAGTGGTGTTATTGAAGGTAGGAATGGATTCAACCCAGTTGGTGAAGTAATCAACTGCAACGATGATGTATTTGTGTCCATTGCTGGATGGAGGGTTGCAAGTCATGAAGTCTATGATCCATTTGCAAAAGGAGCTAGAAGTAATGACTGGGTGTAGAAGAGCAGGTGGTGCTCATGATTTGTTAGTGTAAAGATGGCATTTGTCGCATCACCTCACAATGTGGATGTAATCATGAAACAATGTAGGCCAAAAGTGACCAGCGTGAATGATTTTCTGAGCGATCGACATCCCAGAGAGGTGGCCCCCGCAAGTGCCATTGTGGCTACCATCCAAGACTCGATCGGCTTCGTCGATATTCAAGCATCAACAGAGTACAGTGTCGATCCCTCGCCGATATAAGACATCACCAATAAGTAAGTAGAATAGGGCTTGGTGACGAATACATCAACTATCATCTCGAGAGAGATGGCTTCTAAATTTTTGGGTTTGGAGGTAGATGAGGATATTTCCATACCAAGGATCATCTGAAGGGATGTAAAAGAGATGTTTGTTGGGGAAATCGGTATTGATGGGGGTACTGGTAGTATCGGAGGGAAAATATGTGATGAGCTCAACGAGGACGAGGGATTTCTTTCTCTTGGGTGTTGAAAATTCAAGGTTGTACTCCTAAAGGATGACGATACATCGGGCAAATTTATCGTTAATTTTCTGATGACTAAGCAAGTATTGCATGGGGTTGGAATCTGCAATGACTTTGGTAGTTTGAAGCATAATGTAATGGTGCAGTTTCTAGACGGCGAGGACCACTGCAAGAGCTAGTTTATCTTTGTGATTGTATTTCAAGGGTGTCCCTGAAAGGTTTTTACTAATGTAGGACATGACATGCTCACAGTCATCATCCCCTAATTGGACGAGAACTCCTACTACTAAGATGGCTGAGGCCGATATGTAGAGGATATAGTTGCGGTTATAGTCAGGTGGACTAATCAAAGGGGCATTAGAGAGTGCTTCTTTAAGGTCATCGAATGTAGTTTAGGCATGCTCATCCTAGTGGAATGGGATGTCGAGGTACAATAAGCAAAGGAAGCCATGTGCATGAGTAGCGTAATATGGGAAAAAGCACTATAAGAAATTGGCTTTGCCTTGTAGGCTCTGTAGTTGGTGTAAATTATGAAGAGGTGGAATTTATGTGATGGCTTGGACTTTGAGGGGGTCTACTATAATGCCATGTTGGGAAATGATGAACCCAAGGAGGCGTCTAGCAGTGACATAGAACACACACTTGAGGGGGTTTAAGAAGATGTTGTATTGACAACATCGTTGGAAGATGATTCGTAAATCATCGGGATGTTGAGTGCATTTCTTGGATCTAGTTGTGAGGTCGTCCAAGTATGCCAGGATGATATGAGCCAGATCATGAAAGATGTATGTCATGGCACGCTGAAAAGTGGCACCAACATTCTTGAGGCCAAAGGGCATGACACGATACGCAAAAGTGACCCAAGGGGTAGTAAATGTAGTTTTGTATTGATCAGCTGGGTGAATTTGAATTTGGTTGTAGCCAGAGAAAACGTCCATGAAGGACACAGCCTCATGACCAGCACAATCATCGATAATTTGGTCGATAAAGGGTGTTGGAAAGTTGTCTTTGGGATAGGCGTGACTGAGATCACAAAAGTCTGTGCAGACACGGATGGTGCCCTAGTTTTTGTTAACAGGGATGGGGTTGGAAACCCATGACTTATAGGCGATGGGGTAGATGAACCCTGCGGTGCATAATTTTTCAATCTCAGCCTTGATGGCCACTGCTTTGGATGGGTGTAGTGGACACTGCTTTTGGCGGACATGTGTGATATCAGGCCATGTGTCTATATGATGTTCAACAATAGAAGGATGAATGCCATGCATCTCTATGTATGACCAGAAAAAAATGTCACGGTATTCTTGGAAGAGGGATTTGTAGGCGGTGATTATTTTAGGAGAGCATGCGACACCAATGGTGATTTCCTTTATGACTCTAGATTTGATGGAAATGTTTATTTTGATGGTCGGGGAAATATTGGCCATATTACCTTCTTCAAAAGCGTCGGGGGTAGGGATAGGGTTATTGAACCAATCTATATGCCTGGATGGGAGGAAATATTTGGTTTCAACTGCGTATATGGGGTTTTGGTTAGGAGGCATGAAGGCTTCCTGTGAAAGAAAGAGCACCCTGTGGTGGAGTGCATCCCATGGGAAATCAGGGGTAGTTAACTCTTTGAGGATGTCCTCATCACAATGGAACTGTAGAGAATGTAAGGGATCCATAAGGGTAACGTTGGTGCCTGGTACTATGTGTCCTTCTAATGGAGAAGGGGTAGGTGGGGTGATGCAAGGGGGTTGCAATGGTTCACTTGACATAAACCAAATATCAATATATGGTGGGTTGAAAATGTTAGTCGGGCGTAGAATTTCCATGGGGAGATAAAATGGAGAGTTGGGAGGATTTGGAGGTAAATACTCCTCGAGGCTATCCATGAACCATGGAGAATTGGGAGGGTTTGGGGGTATATCCTCCTCTAGTCTATATTGGAACCATGGGTAGGGATTCCCTCCAGTTCAGTAGAGAAGATATAAACAACATAGGGAGAGGGATTAGGGGGAATTCCTGGCATTGATGGTGGTGCGATGATAGGACGATTTTGAATCAGGGCCATTTGTTGATGCCTGTATTCAATAATCGTGGGACACTGGTAGGTAAAATGGTTTAGCAAGTTGTAGAGAGAGAAATGGAATCTCATTCATTCGTTGACTGAGGTTGTGACATAATGGATGTCGGTAATATGTATTTGAGATGATGCAGATGGAGTGGGTTCTTGCTAAAAGCTATGGCATACTGTTGTTAGCGTCTGTTAGAATTGAGGTAAGGCTGGACAATGGTGTGTGTAATGGCCACATTCTGAATAGATGGTGCATGCGAATTTGGTTCGTATTCCTTTACTACTGGTGTTAGGGAAGATAGTGGCAGTACTTGATGAAACAAAAAGTGGTGGTGGTGCTCGAGGGAGTTGAATTACATTGCGTAGCTTTGGTAGAGATGGGAATTTTTTGGTGGGGTGTTCATCTTTCTCGCATAGTGTGCAAGGAGGTTGGACACATGGGGGTTAAGGAGCAGTGGGCTCTTTCTTCTTTCATCTTCCCACAACTGTAATAGTGGTGCTAGCGGGTGGGGGTGTAGGTGGTGCGGTGACAGTAGGTACTGAAATTTGCATCGGGATTCCTTCAGTTTGAGGAGGGAGGAATGGTTGAGGGACCATGGTTGGTAGATGTAGATACCATACTGGGATTTCCAATATCATATTGGGAAGGGTAAGCATCACGGATACTTGGAAATCTTGTATGCCTGGTGGAGGGTAAAAGAAGGGGATTTGAGTAAGGGCTTGGGGGATTGTCTCCTAAATTGGGATATGACCTTGGGGTAAGGTGAAATCATGGATAGGTGAAGCTGGAGGGTTTTCAGGGAATTCCTAAGGAAGAAGCTATGTGACTAGTGGGACGTCAGGCATAAGAGAGGCCTCATTAGGAGGAAGGGTATCTCCAATTTCAGTTCTATTGAATGAGATGACACATACTTGTGCGGGAGGATGGATGAATGGTGGTGCTCCATGGTATGTCCCTAGCAAGGATGGGTCTTTGAAAATTTTGGGGCCCATCTCGATGAGTGGGTAAGCATCAAAATTAGTGTGGATGAAAGGAAGGATGTTATTGATGTTGGAAGAAGGGTTAGGCTCATAATGGGAAACCTGATCGATGGTAATGATCTTCTTGTTATGGGGGAACATCATGGTTCAAAAGATGGAAGAGGAAACTACCTTCATAGCATACATGTAGCTACAACCGAACAAGATATTGTAATCGAGTGGGTCATTGATAACCTCAATGTCAATAAGAATGGTTTTTCCCCCGAGTTCAATGGGGACATTTTGGAAGAGCCCTTTGGGGGAAGATGGTCATCCATCATAAGCTCTTAAGGTAATGGCAAATGGTATGAGTTCAGGGGAACCCAATTTATTCCATACGAATTTTTTACATGATGCATTTGGATGCACCTTCATCAATGATGCATCGATGAATTGTAATGTTCTAGATTTTAACTAGTATTTGAAAAGAGATAAGATCGGGGAGACGAGGTTCACCACTATTGAGATCAAATGTGATGAGTCAGGTATCAGTGGGGTCGACTACCCCCAGGGTGAAAAGTAATGACTTCCGCTAAGTGGGAAAAGTTTGAAGGACTTCTAAAACTAACATGGCGGCATACGATTGTGCCAAGTCATCGACCATACTGTAATTATGAGCCACCCTAGCCTGAGGGTTGTGGACATTCCAACACAATGGGATATGAGGAATGCGAAGGGGTGTTTCATTGTTAGGGCGAGGAATCATCAAAGGGGGTCTAGTTGTGATTGGGGGTGCTTCAAATGTGGTAGGAGCAGACTCAGGGGGTGCACTGTACTGACGACTAGGTGTTTATAGAAGGAATTCTTCTTCGCTTGTAAGGAGGATAGTGAGATCTGTAGGATTGGTCGGATTGGGATACTGTCCCATTTGTGGTGGGGCAGGCTGCATGTCTTGTTGGGTGTTCATCACTCCTTGGTGCAGAATGGGGTTTTGTAGCATGACTAGGGGTGGATGTTGCACATATTATTGTGGGGCCTGTTGTGGGGCAGACGGTGTTAGAGGACATGGTCCATTCACAGATTCTTTCATTCATTTAAAGTCAATGATTTGGGGGAAATGGTGAGTATAGTGACCAAACTCACCGCAAAGGGCACAAGGGAAGTTGGTATGAAGGTTGTTGTTATTTTTTCCTTGGCACTTGTTATTATTTCCCCCTTGAGGGTTCTGGTTCCCTAGGTTCTGGTTTCCCCCAACAGGTTGGTGTTGTTGGGGATGATTCCCTCCTTTCCCTGGATTATTATTGTTCCAGTTTTTGCCTTTATTTTTGGCATTATTCGATCGGTGGGTTGAATTTTCCGTATTCAATTGTTCAAAATTTTGATATTGTTGAATGGGAGAAGGCTAAACAAAATTAACCCTAGTGTGTGGGTGTCCTTGTGGTGGAGCCATGGGCTGTGGAGGGCCAAGGAATGGAAAGTATAGATTATGTTGTGGCAATGATCTGTAAGGTACATAGGAAGGTGTGGCACCTTCTCTAGTGCTTAGGGTATAAGCTGCGGTAGACGGAGTAACAGAACTTGGTTGGATAGGTGGGCATATTTTGGGTGCCAGTGGGGGTCCACTTATGGGTGGAGGAGGGGAAATAGGGTATGGTTATTGATAAGGGGGTAGAGGATAATAATGGATTCCTCCATATACCAGCAGGTACTGAGGTGTGCCATACATAGCTGGTTGTTGGGGCTGTGGATTGTGGATTGTGGTGTGTGGTGTTATGAATTAATCCATCTGCTGAGTGAGACATCCCAGGTTTGTCTTGGTCGAATGGTACTGGTCTCGGGAGGTCAGGTAATACTGTGTATAAGTATCCTGATTGTGAATAGATTAGGTCATATTGTTGAACATTTCTAATGGATTCTTCTTATGATTGGGGGAAGGTGGAAGCCACATATTTATCGAGGAGAGAGACAAGTGATCTGAGAAACCAATCAAGGTATTATTGTTTGGTGGTTTCTACTTTGCACAAACTATGTCGTCGACAACACTTGTGAATGTGGTCAGTGATATGTATGGCTAAGGTTTGTTTAAAATTAGAGAGTAGTTCAATACCATTATCATGGCGGATTGGTAATTGAAAGAAGGTAAAAAATGCTTTGGCCAAAGATTCGAAATTTGCGTGGGACCCTGATTTTTCGTCTACATACTACTTGGATGATGGACCAGTGAGTGTGCATTGAAATAATATTAGTCGGATGGAATCGTCCATGATGTTGTTTGAAGATCACCATAAGTGGAAGGTCATGACATGGTTGGTTGGGTCGTCTCCTGCCTTTCCTTCAAACTTGGGGATGTCTAAAGGTAGTTTGGTAGGCATTGCAGGCCATGTGGGGTCATGCAATATAGGATCATTTGTAAGTTTTCTAAGATCTAGTATGTTGAGGGAAGCCAAGTATAGCATCTGGAGTGGTGGTGGAGGATTAGATCCAGCCATGGTGTGAGTGTTGTGTGTACCTGACCCTTGAGGGGGACTAGGCGGGTTTGTACTTCTCTTTTGAGAAAAAGTTGGCCTCTTGCTTTCGTGTAAATGAGAAGAGTGAATTTTTGACCTTGGGAAGTGGACCCAAGTAAAGTGGAACCAAGAAAACCTGATCCTAATACAATGACACTCATAGGGGTGTGAGAAGGTGGATCCGATGAGTTGGAAAGACTAGGAACTCCTCCTAGAATAGGAGGGAGATTTAGCGAGCATATGGAACAATGGGGGTTCTCTAGGTCCCCTATGATGTCCGACTAGCTAAGTAGATGTGTGTAAATAGTGATGAGAGAAATAAATGAACAAGTACCTTTGCTGTAATTTTTTGAACCTTCACAATATATTTCACATTCAAATGTAATCACAAGGGAGTCATACATCAATCATTTTGATAAAGAAGCATATATGTGGATAGGTGGATTTTGTCCACGTGGGAGAACAAAGAAAACAAATGCTCGTGTCCTAAAATACGTAACATCCTTCCTCTAAAATAGCACTAGACCTTCCAATAACACTCGACAGTGGGGTATGAAGCCACTGTAAGAGAAACTAGTGAAGGATGAAGTGATTAGTTATAATGAGGGGTAGAGAGGGCACATACCGAAAGAGTTGGCGATATTTCCCAACAACCACACAAAATCTAATCAAGGTGCAATTGCATCCCACAATTACCACCTGGGTAGATGTCCTAAAATTTGGTCACTAGGTACCTCGGTCAAAGTGCAACATTTAGATTTTCAGCCTCAGAAATGGGTCATGGGTTGGATCCTGTCCAAGAGGTGGGTGCATCAAGGGGGCATGCACAGAACAACCATACCTTGGCCTTCAACCCTTCACGGGTATCTCCCTGCCTTATGGTGTAGGAACACTTGACTTGGAGGATTTAAATTTCCCTATTTGACAACTTCTATTGTTTGAATATGTGAGAACTGGATAACAGGGAGTTATTTGGATGCCTATCCCCGATATCCTACCTAGACTAAAAATTTCTTTTGGCACCTCTTGTGGAGGAAAACTTAGTGCGTTTTTAGAGATTTTTAGGTGTGTTTGTTTGAGAGATTGGGGGTGTGAACCAACCTCGTTGAAATTAAGTGGGAGTGGATAGTCTCGTCAAGAAAAAGGATGGGGCATTTCAGAATCCCATTGGAGGAAACTTACTTTTACCTCCACGAATTCTAGAAAAGACTATGTGAGTGATTGGTGAACTTTGTGTGTGAACAAGTGAAAGTGTGTCAATTTTAATAATTTAGGTGTCACCTTGCTGCATGTGGACTTTGCTTGGTCCTTACAAGTCTTGATTACCTAAGTTACTATGTGTCATTGGTATAGCCTTGCAGAATTTTAAAGTCCCTAGGAAACTAGCATGTGGACATGTGGGTCCTTACTATTCCTTTAACTCCCTATTATGATTTAATCTAAGAAATCTTTGAAACTATTATAGATTGTGGACATGTGGGCATGTATGGGTCCGTTACAAAACCTTTAAACTTCTCTAGTGATTTAATCTAGAAAGTAAATTTCAACATTATTCTATATTTGTAGCATGTGGGAATGTATGGGCCCTTACAAGTTTAAGATATGTTTGAAAAATAAACTAAGAGGAGTCTTGATGGAGTGTTTGTCTTCTCCTAAAGATTTTGTCTTTTTAAGGGAGATGGAATTTTCCTTCAATCTCTTTTTGATTCTCAAGATCACTTTTGAGCGCGAGAGAAGAGCATACTCAACGATTGATATCCAATTTCTGGTCCCAATGCAAGTTTTATATGTGATGTAGAATGATTCCCACTTAACTTTAGTCAAAGAAAGCCATCCATGTGGAAAAAATGAAAGACAAAAAGAGGAAAAATAATGATTTTAACCCCTAAGTTCCTATGTTTTTGACTAATCCCTTTATATGGAGAGGAAATGTAAGTGTGGTGCAGATTACAATGTGCATGGAATCGATTTTAGGAAGGCTATGGACCCTCCACACATCACAAAAATATTATAATGTGTGTTATTCTTCACAGGTGCATGGGTCTCATAATAGACAAAGGCGTTGTGAGCACCAATGCGTGAACTGAAAGTGACTTATGGGCGTAGGTGCATAGAAGGCATTGAGAAATACAATGGTTTTCATGCATGTGTGCTAAAGACATGCCTATGGGTCAAAAACCCGCACATGTATGTTACACGGCCGTGAAGAAAATTTCGGATGAAATTCCCTCAGCTCAACTTTGAATTTGGCTTTTTGTAGGTCCTCTTAGGTCGGTTATGGTTTCTGCAGGTTAAATAAATAGAAAGAAGAGATAAAATAACCCAAATGGGGTAGGGAATTGATACCTTTACCCAGTGGAGTCGCCAATCTGTTGCACCTCTTTTTTCACCTAAATGATAAAAAAAGAGGTGCTTACAAGCCCAATTGGGTTAGCTAGGCAAGACAACAGTGAATGCAAGAGTTAGAAACATCAAGCATATAATATAAACAAAAGACAAAGCTAAAAACAATAAAATAAATTAAACTAGAGTGCATAAGGAAATTATAACAAGAAATAAACAAGACTCATGCCACCAATGGAAAGGATTGTATTAGTGGAAAGAAAACACCAAAGAGAAAGCGAGACTTTGGGTTCCCTCTTCCTCCAAGGGAGGACTCTTGAATCCCCAAGATTGAGCTTTTCTTACAACTAGAAAACTTGAAAGAAATGGTGAAAGAATCCCAAGCTCATTCACTCAAGAGGTGATGTGAATAGCTCCAATGAAATTATGCTTGTATTCTCTTGACAAGGAAAGAGGATCCTCCAAGAGAATACAGGTAGCATAACAATACAAATGAATTCCTTGAAAATGTAGTGCACCCATGGCCTCTTTTATAGCATAACTTTGAGGCATTATTCAACCAGCTTTTAGTGTGAACAATGGGCCACTTAGGGCACCCTTAGGTCTTTGACCAACCACCTAGCCAGATTTAGCCGAGATTTGGATATCAAATCGACTTGGAAGCTGAACCAGAAGTGGGTGGGAGGCCGACCAATATCATAAATGCGTCGTTCTAAGGTGTGCACGACTTTTAGCATCCACAGTTGCGCATTGGGTGCATGCACACTTTTTCAGTGTTTTTGATTGGTGCATGTGCATGCGCTTCTTTTATATCCTTAGCGCATGATGATTTTATAACTGGTTGTATAGTTTTGGACCTTTTGGAAATGCATTTTTGGTCATTTTTGGTCCATGGGTGAACTAATATCTGTTTGAAGATGCTAGATTCCTGTAACCATTTTTGGATGAAACTTTAGTGATAATAATGTTCATGTTCTGATTAGATAGGGATTCTTATGAGTGGTATTGATCCTTTCCCCCTGCTAGCATATCCTCCTTGAGAGAGTTTCATGCAACATTCAATACTCAATGTAAAAAATTTTATTCCTCTGAGTTAATTCGTCATAGTTGTTGTAAGGAATATAGATATGGAGTTTAGGACATAGTCCGTTCTTGTGGAAGATGGGAGAATGAAGGATATACCTCAGAGGAGTTAATGGAGCTGGTAAAATATCTTTATGCAAGGATGGAGGAATTGGAGGAAGATTTTGCTCACCTCTCTTACGAAGAAGATGCAGAGGATATTCCGGTCCTTGAAATATATGTTCTTGGAAGCCCTGCTTATGATGAAGAAATGATGTTGGATACTGACCAAGAACAAACAGATTTTGATGGATATCCCAACGAGGATGAAAAAAATTAGAGATCTTCCATGGTTCCTGTTTATAGTGATTGTGAAATTGATCCTAGGGAAAGGCATGAAGGAGAAAAGGAGGAGCCACATCTCTCGGCTATCTTGGTTCAGAAGTTTTCTCCTTTCAATTTCTCATCCATATCTTGTTATCCACATCCAGTGTCATCTATAAATGAATGGGATGATTATCTTCCAAGATTCATAGGAAGAAAGCATGACCATCCCAGTGAGAATTTATTAAAATTTCATTTATGCATGCTTGAACATGGCTTCTTTCATGAGGATGTCTGGATCAAAATGTTTTTATTTTCTTTAGAAGAAGATGCTCTTGGATGGTGTCTATCTCTCCCTACTGCTAGTATCCATTCTTTGAAGTATTTTCACAATGATTTTAATTCGTATTACGGGAAAATTTACTCGGCTCATCTTATTTTTGATGACTGTTGTAAGAGTTTTACACTCCACATTCTATAGATGATAGAGTGTTCCTCGTGTGATGAGTCTGGTAAAGATCTGATTGAGAGAGAAAGCGAAGATGAAAGTGAGTATCTTGAAAATATAGATGAAATGTTTTCTCTCTCTATGTCCCAAGAAGAAGTCCTTCCAAATGTGATTGATGATAGCGTTGATGATGGCATAGCCATGGATGCATTATTATCCACCCCTAGTACATCTGTTGTCTCATTTTTAAAAGAAGAAGTGGTTGAAGAAAAGGATCAAGATATCGCTCTTTTCTCTTTGCAAGATAGAAGAGTTATGTTCTCACCTACCCCTGAAGAGTATTCAGAAGTAGAAAGCATAGGCTACCAATATTATTATGAAATCAAAATCTCCTACTAAGAGAAGCATGATAGAGAGAAAGAGCCACCATGGATATACATGAAGAGACTTCCTGCTCTCAACTAGCAGATGTTATCGAAGAAGAAAAAGGAGAAATGGTGGAGATAAAGGTGTAGTTTATATCGTGTCTTGAACTTGCAAATGAGTAAGTATCACCTGGGATCAACCAACCCACATCATTCCTCTACCAACCTGTACACTCTAAGAACATCCAACGATGGGTGAGCAACAAGGAAGTGCAGGAGGTAATTTATTTCCAATTGAGCTTTCCTGATTATAAATTTTGTGACCCCATGGGGTTGTATATGGAGCTATGTTTTCCAAAACCACTGGATCCTGCAAGGTTATTCATATTATCATCACTTAGGGGTATGTTCAGTGTTCCAAATCATGTTCTCATTCTGCTGTCATACTTCCCTTACCCTTTGTGGATCATTTTCAGCAAAGAAAAGAATTATCTTACCGAGCAATCTAGGTGGCTATGGTGGAAGTTTGATTTCACCTAGCATTTTGTAAAAACCAATTAGCCTAGGATTGTACATAAATAAACTCTTTCTGGAGCCCATGTGTTTTTTTTTTTTTTTTGTAAAGCAGTGTACATATTTCCCTATTTTCTTCTGTGAAATTTTTGAGCTAGACTTCATAGCCCAACAACTAAGGCACTGGAACTACTAGTTCTTGGCAGCTCGTAGGGAGCATGCCATCCCCTATGGAGCTAAATGCTATCACATAAAAATTGTCAAAGACTTAGGGTTTTGTGGTTTCTACCTAAGTCTGTATTTTTTCCTGTCTATCCTCCTTGTACAGACCCAATCATAAGGTTTTTTCCTTTCAGCTTATAGTTTTTATTCTTTTTGCTTATCTGAGAGGTGTCAACCCTAAGCCTTTCTATTTTATCTATATTCGATCACTTCTCTCTCTTTACCTCTGTCACTGATCCTTTTTCTTTCCCAAGCCCTCAGTTAGTCATCCAAGTATTCATTTATAGATATTGTAGCCATAAGCACAAGTGCAACACTTAGAGCGGTCTAATATGGACTCAAATAGAGTGAGCGAGGAAGTTCATTTTTCAATGGCGGAGATCCATTGGGGTAAGTAGATTGAAAACCATTGGGTGATCAAGATCATAGAGTTACATGAATTTTAGCATCACACAGAGTTATGAAACCACAAAGCCATCCTAGTCGTTGATTCTATGAAGGACACGTGGCGCAAGACTAGCATTTTGCTGACTCGCAGAATGGAGCAGTCAAAGGGAAGATTCACGAGGACTCAAGAAATTCGAAGTTGAAAAATTATCTAGGCCGTATATTTGAAAAAGAAACATGGCGCAATATCGAATCATTGAGAAATGTTTTTTTGAAAAGCTCACATGTGAAATGTCGATGGCTGAGTTCCCGAAATTCTAATGGTAGAGGTCTCGAAGATCCCGAAATGTTGATATTCATCTGGTTCATTCAATCAAAGGGGATGCATGACACCTAATCCAAGATTTCATGATTTCATGACTTGGAGGTTTGAGAATGGAGAAAAACGTGAGTTCACGAAACAAAAAATCACGATGCACCTGGGAGTTGGGCCCATGATCACGGTCCACGGTCATATGGAAGTAGAGTCATGAAGAAGGGGAAAGTGCCTGTCAAGCAACAACTGGCTGAGATTGTTCAAGGAAATGACATGGCCGTCAAATTCAAAGTAAATCCGACCGTCGATCTAGATGAGTCATTTCACAGGATCGAACATCAAAATATTTAAAATCAAGGGGAGTGAAAAATCCCGAAATGCGAAATCTTGAAATTTCATGTGGGATAATCATGAGGTCATGGCCCTAGGTCATGTGAATATATGGAAAGGAGATGCACTTAAGGCTGAAATCACTTGTATTTTTCTCAGCAGTGGATCTACATGGTCTCGAGGCGTCTATATTGAATTGAATAAATCGCAAACACCACCTGGATCATTAATCAATATCAGGCCTCATCCCGATCCCGATGAAAGTAGTTAATGGAAATGGGGAAGGTGGTTGAAACCTCATTTCACCACATAAATAGAAAGCATGGAAGAACTGGATGTGGAACCAGACTGTCAGCCCAAAGTTCCCCTATCAACAGATTTTCCTGCAAAGCCCATACTGATCTAAACTCGCGTCTGATAGAAGAGTGCATGTACAGATTGACAAAAGAAGATGTAGATGCAAATATTTTATTGTATCATCTAGGTCACACTCCCGATGGTGGCAAGTTGTTCTAAGTATAAATACTCTGTTCTGATATTTTGTTAGGTTCAATCGTTGAGCTAGGCTCCCATATTGTAAAGTTTAATGAAGCTTTGGTTATTCTGGTTATGTATCTGTATTTGAGACTTCTTTTTTAATGTAATTCAACTTATTTTCATATTTCTGTAAATGGATATGTTATAACACTCGATCATGGAGGATCCAGTCGAGGGTAGTGTTGATTAAGGTTGGTTGTCATTGATGTCAAACCTTGAAGAAAGACCCATAACACAAAGGTTTGGGTAATGGACCCAATAGTATTTGATGTAAATATGAATCATTATTGTTTTATCATGGTTGATAAGAAGTAAATATGGATGAACTCCAAAGTGGTCCCCTTATGGTGAAAGGCCTCATGGGAAGATGCTTTGTGGAGTAAGAGAACCCATGCTTAATTGTGGAATAATGAGATGAAGGAACGTGAATTTGTCAAGGAAAATATCCTAGATGGATAGTTCTTGTCATGTCATTTCCAGTGGTATGTGGAATGTCCCATAATTCCTCACGGTTAGAGAGTTATGGCCATGAGAAGTTGGAGACCCCAGGTTTGGGTAATGGACCCAAGTTTGTTTGATGGGTAATAGTATGAGTTATGATATATTTTCAGATAATACTATTCTATATGGATAGTACATG
>ML788594.1:357644-369007 GCA_009831015.1 Picea engelmannii | reverse complement strand
TTATACATTACAGGTTCAAAGTTATGATTACTTCAAGTTAGGGTTGTTGAATAATCCAAAACTAGGCATGTGAGACTAAAGAAAAGTTTGATGAAAATGCTAGTATCTTGTTTTTAAAGTTAAGGAAGGTTTGCAGGAATGTGGTCATATACACCAGGTCTATTATAGAGCTACAAAGAATATTTGGATGATAAAATTGATGAGGTATTTTGGTTGTGGCACATGTTGAGTACATGGTTGAGACAAGTAGTCGATGAGTTGACACATACATGAAGTGTATAGTTGATGATTTTGGTAAATATTGATGATTCATAGTTTATGAGTAGTTGACACATGATTGGAACATACTTGGTACATGGTTGGATTCACTTTGTTATGGTACAGGTTGATTACAGGTTGGTGCATGGTTGATGCACTTGTTTATGGTACAGGTTGATTATAGGTTGAGGTACAGGTTGATGCATGGTTCAGACTTATTGGTACATGTTTATAGCAATATATCTCACAGTGATAGTGTGACAGTGGTTCCATCATTCTACTTCTACTTCGAGGTGGCAGGATGAGACAAGGATAGGTGGTTGTAGCCACCTTCTGGTTGTAGCTAGAGAACGTTGGGGGTTGTAGCCTCCTTCTAGTTGTAGCCAAAGATTTGGGGAGTTGGAGCTTCCCTTAGGTTGTAGCCTGGGAAACTAGGAGGTTGGAGCCTCCTTCCAGTTGCAGCTGAAAACAAAGGAAGTTGGTGCTTCCAATGAATGTAATTATTCAAGACATATAAGAAAAAGCATTCTGTGGTTTTCTCTCGATTTGGGTTTCCACGTAAAACACTGGTGTACTGTGCATGTGTGTGATTGTTTATTTATTACTGCTCATTATTGGATAATAATTCTACATTGATATAACATTTGAAGAAAAAGGATTATAATTACGTTATTACTTATTCACCCCCCCTCTCAGTAATCCAATAGGTAGTTATGTTTTTTTGATGTAGGTTTGATCACAGTGACATCGCGACCAATTTTAATCAGTTTTTGTGTTGTCTTTTCCCTCCAACGTTGAATGACTCGGGCATAGATGATCCAATACGGTTGTTGTTATCGAATTTTGATGTATGTTTGATTTCAGTTCAGTGATAATTTCATTCATTTCCTTAAAACTCTGAACCAAGAGGATATTTTCTTCTGATTTTTTCCTCCTTAGGCTGCTGGAAGACCTGACGTCCATAGTAGACCTTTACATATTCTTCTCAATTTATTCCTCCTACTCACCCTTACTACAAATTACTGGCTGAAGTGAATCAAGAACTCATTTTCTTGTGCATACTGCCCCAGTTTTCTGATTTAAAACGATATTCTCTCGAGTCTGCCCATTTGACCCCTTTAAATAAAAACCAACCCGTGACATAAAACTATGATGGGTACTAGGCTTACCTTCAATGCAATCCATAGGTGATTTCTAGTGATAACATGTTGCATGTCATTAATTTCATATTTCAACTTACCTTTCTTACGTTTGAACCTATGATCAATATCCCAAATAGAATCACCTAGTTTTTTCTTAATTTCAATCATTTCATTCATGTACTGGTCTTCTGAGCTTGGTTTCTGAAATTCGTTTACCAATAGTTTTTTCAGATTTGTGATAGTCATTGGTACTCCTTGTGGATTGTTTACATCTAGGCTCATGTACTAGTCTAGTGTGTGGTCTCTTAGTGTGATAGCTAACCGCACATGACTTTTATCCTCATCTGTGATCTTCTTTGTTTCCCAGATCTTCTCACAGATGAATAAGTTTTTTTTAGGTTCCTCTAATACCTCTCCCTGGAATTATGGTAATCTGATCGTGGGATCATGTCCTGCCATTTTGAGCTGCGTTGAACTACTAACTCCACATGATGTATACAATTGACTCTTACTTCCTAAACTTTCTCCCCTAGTTGATTTTCCTTGATTGGATCCTTGTCATGTTTCTTTTCTTCCACTAAAATTTGACTGTCTAAATGTTGGTTATATTTCTGGTGTATTAGTTGCACATGGGGTTGTAGGTTCCACACTGACCATTTGTTGGTTTCTTTAATTCTTCTTTGGATGACCCAGGTTCAAATCTCATTAAGTTTCCAATAAAACCCTAAAAAACTATTGGCCTCTTGGTGAACCAAAAGGTAACGCTACGCATAGGGTGCACCATGCAGTCTCACCCGAGATAAATTTTATGGGTGACTGCAATATTTAGTTGATTGCAGTCTAAGAATGAGTGGTGATCTATGATTTTTTTCTTTCTTCCCTATGTATTATCCTTGTTATTCAGTCAATTACTTCAATGATTTATTCATCTTTAAACCTATGCATGCATGTTGATATAACTACTTTAACCATTCATTTGTAAGCTAATTATCAAAAGAAATTAAAAGTTCATTAAAAATCACACATAACACAAATTTTAACGTGGTTCACCCCGTCATGGGGATACATCCACAAATATCGAGTTTCTCTTCTCTTTTATTTATTATAATGCAAAATATTGCTCTACGTGCATTACTTATTCAGTAATACAATCAAGATTGAGGGTAAGAAACCTCTGTGAGGCTGATTAGATCACACCATGCTCCTCAGTCTGTGACCTAACCCTCAAATAATAACTTATTTGACTATTCTACAAGAATGATTACAATCATCAACAACCCACCAAAAAATCATAATAATCAATCACATTCTGTTATCATATTATTATTTCCTAGACCTCCTAGGTCCTTATTTATACTATTTTATCAGCTTATAGTCATTACAATATTGTCAAAAAACCTAACCCTATCATGGTTAGGCTTGTATTCCTATGTGCCATGTTGCTTTTCCTCCTGCATGATGCTTTTCCTTCTTTTATTCATGCTTCTTTCTTGCCACCTGTTGCATGCACTCCAAAATTAGGTCTTCCTTTCCAAAAATAGGTCTTTCCCAAAACATATATTTTCTCCAAAAATAGGCCTGCGCCCAAAAATTGTTTATAAAGAAAAAAAAACAATACCACGTTCAAATCAAAAGAGTACTCCACAAAAAAACCATTGGATATTGTACACACTAACCTATGTGGACCTACAAGAAAAAAGGGATTAAATAGAGAACAATACTTTATGCTACTAGTTGATGACTACACAATAATGATTGCAGTTTTCTTTCTTGGAAAGAAGTCAAAAGCATTCGAACACTTCAAGATATACAAAGAGATGGTTTAGATCGAGATGGAGTTGAAAATCTAGTGTTTGAGATCAAATAATGGAGGAGAGTTTACATCAAAGGAATTCGTGGATTTCTATGGTGAACATGGAATAAAGAGACAGTTCTCGACATCTAGGATACCTCAGCAAAATGGAGTGGTCAAAAGGAAGAACATAGCAGTACAAGAAATGGCCAGAACCATGTTGAAATATTCAAGTTGAGTGACATCTTTTGGGATCAAGAAGTTCATACAAGAGTTCACATCCTAAATAGAGGAATGCTTATGAGTAATAGTGACAATATTCCCTACTAGTTATGGAAAGGAAGACCGACAAATGTGAATCACTTCAGAGTATTTGGAGGAAAATTTTATATCAAAAGAGAAGATGGTAGGATTTAAAAAGTTAACTCTTGTGTTGACAAAGTTATAGCAGTTGGGTATTCAAGCAAACAAAAAACATATAAATGTTTTAGTCCAAGACTCAACAGAATCGTGGAAAGAATCAATGTAATGATTGATGAGACAAATGTACTAAAAGGACAAGAAGGAAGAAAATATTCAGAAGAACGGGATAACAAGGAATATATAAAAGAAGAAGAAGTAGAAGAAGAGGGAGAAGAAGAAGAGTAGCTAGAAGCAGAACAAGAGGAATATGAGAGTAGATACATCCTAATACACCTAGCTAATGAGTACAGAAAAATCATCCATCAAAACAAATTATTGGGAATAAAGATGTAGGAGTTGAAACCTGAAGAAGAATAATTTCACGAGAACAAAAACACCTAGAATTGTTATCTACAATTAAACTGAGTGTTTTTGAAGAGGAAAATAGGATGAACACTGGATCAAGGCTATGGATGAAGAATTGGATCAGATAGAGAAGAATGACACATGGGAGTTGGTTCCTAGATCAAAATACAAAAACGTGATTGGCACAAAATAGATATTTCGGAACAAGATGAATGAGAATAGATAGGTAACCAAAAATAAATAAAGGCTAGTATGCAAAGGATGTGTCGAGGCTGAGGGAATATACTTTGAAGAAAATTTTTCCCCAGTTTCCATAATGGAAGAAATTAGATTAATATTGGATTATGCATGCTCAAAGAATATCAAGGTATATCATATGGATGTGAAATCAACCTTCCTAAACAAAGAGTTAGAAGAATAATATTACATCAAGCATCCAGAAGGATTTCGACTGTCATAAAGGGAATTTTATGTTTGGAAGTTGAAGAAAGCATTGTATGGTCTCAAGCAATCCCCCAAAGCATGGTACTCGAGGATAGATGGGTATTTACATTAGTAAGGGTTCAAGAAATGAAATGAATACAATAATCTCTACATAAAGGTAGATTAGGATAGCATATTAATAATTGAAGTTTGTGTTGATGACATTATTTTTGGAAGCAATGATGACAGGATGATTCAGAGGTTTGCTAAAGAGATGAAGAATGATTTCAAAATGTCTTTGATTGGTGAGTTGACTTTCTTTTTGGAACTTCATATATATGGGCATGATACATGTATATTTATTTCACAGACCAAGTATATCTGTAGTGTCCCCAAGGCCGAGCCCCGTTACAGATCATGATATATGCAATGTATTGTAAAAATGTTCCATAGGTTGGTGAGCCAAGTTTTGTATAAGATGGAAGGCTAATGTGGTTGTTAGGCCAGGAAGCCTGAGTGTTGGAAGGCCAGGAGCCTGTTGATGTACTTATATGTATCCAGATCAATTAATAAAATATAAACACCCCAGTGCAGACCGACCACGATGAGCGAGTGATGGGGGACTGAGCGTCCACAGAGTGGGCAAGGAAATAGGGGATGGAAGGTGGGAAAGGGGCTGAGTGATGAGCCTAGGAGCTAAGCCTAGGGGGCTTAGGCCTGGAATAATATTTTAATATTATTTCCTAAAAATCCATGTGCACATTATTTTATCCTAAGTCCTTTTTGGAAGGATCGTGATTTCCCAAGTGGTGGGAGGAAGGCGTACGGATGGAATGCATGCAGTTCCCAGGGTGACAAGTGTCAACCTTGGTGCATGCAAATAAAAAAAAGAAAGTAAGCCGAGAGGGGGACTCTCTCCTCCATTCTGAACCGAACCTCTGAGCGTGGAACTAGTACGACCTCTGCCGGATATCCTGATTCATCTCTGAAATCGTTAAGTTGTGTTTGCCTGAGGAAAACTGTGTACACCCTCTGTTGGGAGCCGTGGAGTCTATGTCTATCTCTGAGATAACTTGTGAGTGTAATTACCAGATTGCGAGAAGCCAGTGAGGATTTTGGGAAGGAATCTTGTGGTTCGGGGAAGCCGAGTTAGCCTGTGTGTGAAGTCCCTGTTCCGAAATGATTGTTGTGAGATCATCTAGTGATTGCTGAACCGATTTGGGGAAACCTGTGTCTGTGTTTCCTGTGGATTTTTGTGACCATGTAGTACTGGACTGCGTGAGGCTTGTTGGCCTATGAGCGACTCCTCCAGGTGAGAGAGTTCATAGAGGGAGAAGAGAACTCCTGGAAGAAATCCCTGTAGCTGCCATAGAGCCCAGAGACTTCTGGTCCGGTCTGTTCCTGTAACCCAAGGTAAGGGGGACTAGCAACCGAAGGACTGTCTAGGTGACAGAGAAGGTGCACTCCCCTAGGGTGGAGCAGGCATGTGGGGAATGAGGGTCTATGGGCAGTGAGTGAGGGAGATTCCTGAGAGAGTCTTCTTCCTGGTGGTTGTGTATGTGCTATCTTCCCTGTAACCTCAGCCTGAGTTTAGATTCCTTGCCTTAGGGTGGAGCTCGGTCTCAGCTCGGGGGTGACCTACTGTTGAGCTGATGAATAGTGTGGTCTAAGGCTGGGAGGTTTTTGGAAGGCCTGCACTTGGTTGGTGTAATTCTACAGCCAATAAAAGATAAGTATTGAATTATGATTTAATTATGTTGAGCATGACTGTGCTATTTTGTATCATGTTTTCCGCTGTGTAGATGAATTAATGATGAATGTTATAGCTTGTTTAATTATAGAAGTACCCACATATATTTTACTCTGAGTTTTAAGTGTGTTTAATTGTGTTAAATGCATTTTCTTATAAAACCCAGTATGAATTCTGTAAATCCCATGTACATAATGGTAACTGAGGGGTTTGGTAAAACCTGGATAGTGAAAGGGTACACCACAAATTGGTATCAGAGCTAAGGATTCGACACTGATCCTAGATGGGCCAGTTGAGTGGTCGTTGGACCAAGGATGAGAGGAGAAATTGTGTTTGGAGGACCAATTTCGGACCCTGGTTGCTTCGAAGCGTCAAGGGGACACTCGACGAGTTTTTATTAAGCTCAAGAGGTATAGTGGTACTATGAAACTGCAGCTGGTATGGTCTATGACCACAGGAAGACAGGTCTCTACACCAATGGTGGTAGAACCGTCGGATCTGTTTGGGAGGGAAGGCAAACCCTTGTAACCGTCAGATCTGGAGGATGTGTACCAGGTTTGAAACCTTTGGATACTACACAGGAGTTTAAACTCGAGAGAATCGTGAGTCATAAGATCCCTGTGGGATTACCCGTCAACTGTCCGAGTTGACAGAAGTTGCGCAGGATTTAAGTCCTCATGGGTAGAGGAGAAGTCCAAGAGAGGCATCGTAATTTTAGAAGTCAAGAGAATCGAGACCTTGTGATTCTCGAAAACCTGAGGAGGGATCATAGCCATAGAATTCCAAGGAGGACACGTGTCAAAATCCTTGATAGAGTTGGAACTTGGAGAATCGGAGTTCTCGAGCACGTAGAAATCTTGTCACATGAAATCGCGATCCTCAATTTCGCGACAAGATCTGGACCATTTATATTAGGGAACACGTGGCAGAGATCTACCATCGGGGAAAGTCCCAACAAGGATTAAATCCATCGGTGATTGAGGTTCATCGGGAAATTGGGAACCCCGGTGACGAGTGAGTCATACACTTTGAAATTCCGAACCCTGAAAACCTGACAGAAGCATATGACTGTGGTCATATGAACACAGGTCACATGGACCTGACTTCACCGTGAAGGGTTAAAGCAAAAGGCACATCAACATATCGGGAATCGGGATATCGAAGATTCTGGAGGAAAAGGTTTCGTGCATGGGAAAATCGCGATACGCGATTTCTCGATGATGCTTAGGTGCGTGGGGCCACACCAACTGTCAGGAGGACAGGTGGTAGATTTATAGCAACAGGAGAAAGGATTGTTGACAAGTCAACGACTGGGACCCATCGGAGATCCTGTGAGTGTATGAGCATGACATTAAAACCGCCGAAACCCGACGGGGTAGGGTGGAGGTCATATAGTATGGTCCTATGGACTAGAGGCTGAGCCAAGGGAGTGAGCCAGTATAAAAGCACATCGAGAATCGGAGGATCGGAGGTTGCGAATGCATGTGCATCGCGACGTCACAAATTCTGAAACCCCGATAAGAGGATTGATCACGGTCATGGGCAGTGGTCGTATGGTGAGGCTATATCCTGGAGGGCTAGCACGGATGAAGTCCATCGAAAATCGAGAAATTGGGAATTCCGCTGTCAAGCATTCTGGCACATTCGGATTTGTGAAACCTCGAACCCCGATAAGGGAAAAGGCCTGGGTCACGAGACAACGGTCACATCGGCTAGGGCTTAGCTTGGAGGGCTAAGTCATATCGAAGATCGGAGAATTGGGGATTGCAAAGACATGCGCCTGTTGACAGCGCAAGTGCTGAAACTCCGATAGGAGTAGTCACGAGAGGGAAATGACCACGGTCGGGGCGCATGGTCATATGATTCAAGGGCTAGGCTCAGGAGGGCTAGCACGTAAAAAGGGTCATCGGAGATCGGGATTCCGAGAGGACAGTAAACCTCAACATCAGGAGTTGCAAAAATCCGAAAACTTGAAGTCCCGAAGTAACTAAATTAAAGTTTCGGACACCAGAAAAACACAGAGCCAAACAGAACTCAAAAAACTTTGTGAAGTTGAAATATCTTCGTTCTTGTTCGTATTAATTATTAATGTTGTGGATTGTTCATAAAGTTTAATGGCCTAAAAAATTTCGAATTCAATTTCACAGTGCGTGTGCAGAGTTCAACGAAGGCCAAAACTCCAGATAATCAACGCCAAGTATGGAGTGGGGAAGAATGCAAATTATCCCTGAAATGGAAGACGAACAAGAAGGAAAGGATGTTAACCAGGGAGTCGAAGGATCGAACTCTAATGGGCATGGAAAAGAGATGGATAAGGAAGGACATATGATGAAAATCATTGAAGGGTTACAAAGAGAGGCCAAGGAATGCCGAGCTGATAACCGAAAGCTCATGAAAGTCAAAGATCGACAAGGGAAATTAAACTTAAGATTCTTGTAGAGTCTGGAAAGAATAGAGAAGAAACTTGAGAAAGGAAGAGACTCAAGTATGACAGAGAGTCGCAGAACTCATGGGAGAAGAAGCTGGTCAAGGAGTGGTAGCCGACATCACAGTCGCTCCCAAAGACATTCTGGCAGTAAGACACACAGTAGTTCAAGCTCGTCCCCTACCAAAAAACATCAAAAATATGGAAGGGAGGAATTGAAAGGAGAGATGAACAAAATTAAACCTCCAACATTTGATGGAGAGCATAAGAAGGAGGAAGATGCTGAGACATGGTTTCTTGGCATGAAGAAATATTTCCAGCTGCAGAATTATTCTGCTCATGCAGAAGGAAGAATTGCAATGTACCAACTAAAAGGAAAGGCATCTTTGTGGTGGGATTAGTTTGTGTAGGTGTAGCACATCAAAGAGAAAGAGGTTACTTGGAAGGAATTCAAGAGGTATTTCGAGAGGAAATACCTGACTAAAAGATATTATGACAGAAAAATGAAGGAGTTCTTCGAACTCAAGCTAGGCAGTATGACCATTGATGAGTATGAACGAAGTTTTCTGGAACTACTGAAGTATGTTCCATTCATCAAAGACGAGGCTGTCAAAATTCAGAGGTATCTGAGTGGACTGCCACCTTCCATTGGTGATAAGATTCAATACGATGATCCTAAGACCATGGAAGAAACCATAAGAAGGGAGAAATGCCTATATGAACAACAAAGGGAAAAGCCTACCTTTTAGAAGGCTTGGGATAACCACAAGAGGTTTAAGAAATAATAGAGGCAGAAGGGAAGCAAGCCTTCCTTTTTCAGAAACAATCCTTGGGGACAGTCATCTTTTAAAGAGCCCAGGAAAGTTGAAGGGAGTGAACAAATGTCAAGGCCTCCAACCATGGAGTGTTGGGGATGTAAAGGGAATCATAGGTACAGAGACTGCCCCCACAGAAAAGACAAATAAAGAACTATCCATATTGTTCAGCAAGCTGAAACAATGGAGGATATGGGCAGCAGAATTCCACGGATATACGCAGCTCTGGACAACAAGCAAGCAAAATTTCAATCACACATGATTGAAGTGGAAGGTATGATCAACAACCGACCACTTGTTATTTTAATTGATTCAGGAGCTAGCCATAGTTATGTAGACCCTAGGGTGGTGGAAAGATTGCATCTAATGAAGAGAAAACATGAGAAGTCTTGGTTAGTGCAATTAGCCACAACGACCAAAAGGAAGGTCATTGAATTGGTTAAATCTTGTTCAATGGACATGAAAGGAATGAGCACTAAGGCTGAATTGAATATTCTTCCTTTAGGTTCATATGATTTCTTAATTGGAATGGACTGGCTGGACCAGCACCATGCCCTTCTGGATTGCCGAAACAAGAGATTTACATGTCTGGATGAAGAAGGAAATCGGGTAACAGTCCAAGGAATCCCAGAGCCGTAGCTGTTAGAGAAATCTCAGCTATGCAGCTGAAGAATTGTTACCGGAAAGGCTGTCAATTATTTGCAGCCCGGGTGGAAGAAGTATTCCAAAATGTGGTCTCAAATCTGGAAGACCACAGGGTGCTCAAAGAAATCAAAGACGTGTTTCAGGAGGTACCTGGACTACCTCCAAAGAGGGACATCAATTTTTCTATAAATCTAATGCCTGGAGCAACTCCAGTTTCAAAAGATCCTTATAGGATGAGCACACCAGAACTGAAAGAGTTGCAACTGTAGCTCAAAGAGCTATTGAAGAAAGGCTACATTCGTCCCAGCGTGTCACCTTGGGGAGCCCCAGTCCTATTTTTGAAGAAGAAAGATGGGACGTTGAGGCTGTGCATCAACTTTAGATAGTTGAATAAAGTCACTGTCAAGAACAAATATCCTCTGCCAAGAATTGATGATCTTTTTGATCAGTTGAAGGATGCGAAAGTATTTTCGAAAATAGATCTTCGATCGGGATATCATCAAGTGAGGATAAAAGATGAAGACATCAACAAAACTGCCTTTAGAACAAGGTACAGTCACTATGAGTTTACAGTGGTGTTGTTTGGACTGTCCAACGCGCCTGCTGTCTTCATGTGCTTAATGAATGGAGTGTTCAAAAATTATCTAGACAAGTTCATCATAGTCTTCTTGGATGATATCTTGGTGTACTCCAAGAAAAAGGAAGAACACGAACATCATCTTAGAATGGTGCTGCAGGTATTGAGAGAACACCAACTATATGCACAATTGAGGAAGTGCTCATTTTACCAAAAGCAGATCCATTATCTGGGACACATTATATCCAAGGAAGGGATTGTTGTGGATCCTAATAAGGTAAAGGCCATTCAAGAGTGGCCAACTCCAAGAAATGTGACATAAGTTATATCCTTTATGTGTCTGGCAGGTTATTATAGGAGATTCATAGCCGGATTTTCAAGGATAGCTCATGCTATCACTTCCTTGCAAAAGAAAGAGAAGAAGTTCCAGTGGACTGAACAATGTGAGAACAGCTTCCAACAATTGAAGCAGCTACTCACTAGTGCTCCAATCCTGAATATTGCTGATCCAAGTAAGGATTATGTAGTATGCACAGATGTGTGTAAGGAGGGGCTGGGAGGAGTTCTCAGCCAAGAAGGATTTGTAGTTTGCTATGAATCTCGAAAGATGAAAGAGCATGAAAAGAATTATGCCACTCATGATTTAGAGCTGGCAACAGTTGTCCATGCTTTAAGGAAATGGAGACATTACCTCATGGGCAAGAAATTCGAATTAAGAACAGACCACAACAGTTTGAAATATTTATTTGATCAGCCAACCTTAAATGC
>ML788594.1:342222-356377 GCA_009831015.1 Picea engelmannii | reverse complement strand
TACTTAAGAAATATGTACCTGATGCTAATCATGTTATCGATTGGACTGTGATTCAGGTGGAACCAGAAGGTGTCCTGCAAGTGCATCCTGTGCGCATATTGGACAGGAAAAACAAGCAGCTCTGGAATCGAGCTATAGGGCTTATAAAGGTCCAGTGGACCTGGTACGGTCCTAAGGACGCGACATGGGAGCATGAAGAAGTAATGCGGGCAGAGTACCCACATCTTTTTGAAAATTTTGAAGGACACACAGAGACAGTGTAAGTTTCATTGAGGACAGTGCAAAAATAAGGGGAGGGGGATTGTAGTGTCCCCAAGGCCGAGCCCCGTTACATATCATGATATATGCAATGTATTGTAAAAATGTTCCATAGGCTGGCGAGCCAAGTTTTGTATAAGATGGAAGGCTTATGTGGTTGTTAGGCCAGGAAGCCTAAGTGTTAGAAGGCCAGGAGCCTGTTGATGTACTTGTATGTATGCAGATCAATTAATAAAATATAAACACCCCAGTGCAGACTGACCATGATGAATGAGTGATGGGGGACTGAGAATCCATAGAGTGGGAAAGGAACTAGGGGCTGGAAGGTGGGAAAGGGGCTGAGTGATGAGCCTAGGGGATAAGCCTAGGGGGCTTAGGCCTGGAATAATATTTTAATATTATTTCCTAAAAAGCCATGTGCACATTATTTTATCCTAAGTCCTTTTTGGAAGGACCGTGATTTCCCAAGTGGTGGGAGGAAGGCGTATGGATGGAACACATGCAGTTCCCAGGGTGACAAGTGTCAACCCTGGTGCATGCAAATAAAACAGAGAAAGTAAGCTGAGAGGGGGACTCTCTCCTCCATTTTGAACCAAACCTCTGAGTGTGGAACCAATACGACCTTTGCCGGATATCCTGATTCATCTCTGAAACCATTAAGTTGTGTTTTTCTAAGGAAAACCATGTACACCCTCTGTTGGGAGCTGTGGAGTCTATGTCTATCTCTGAGATAACCTGTGAGTGTAATTCCCAGCTTGCGAGAAGACAGTGAGGATTTTGGGAAGGAATCTTGTGGTTCGAGGAAGACGAGTTAGACTGTGTGTAAAGTCCCTGTTCCAAAATGATTGTTGTGAGATCATCTAGTGATTGCTTAACCGATTTGGGGAAACCTGTGTCTGTGTTTCCTGTGGATTGTTGTGACCACGTAGTACTGGACTGCATGAGGCTTGTTAGCCTGTGAGTGACTCCTCCAGGTGAGAGAGTTCGCAGAGGGAGAAGAGAACTCCTAGAAGAAATCCCTGTAGCTGCCATAGAGCCCAAAGACTTCTGGTCTGGTCTGTTCCTGTAACCCAAGGTAAGGGGGACTGGTAGCCGAAGGACTGTCTAGGTGACAAAGAAGGTGCACTCCCCTGGGGTGGAGCAGGAATGTGGGGAATGAGGGTCTGTGGGCAGTGAGCAAGGGAGATTCCTGAGAGAGTCTTCTTCCTGGTGGTTGTGTATGTGCTATCTTCCCTGTAACCTCGACCTGAGTTTAGATTCCTTGCCTTGGGGTCGATCTCGGTCTCATCTCGGGGGTGACCTACTGTTGAGATAATGAATAGTGTGGTCTAAGGCTGGGAGGTTCGTGGAAGGCCTGCACTTGGTTGGTGTAATTCTACAACCAATAAAAGATAAGTATTGAATTATGATTTAATTATGTTGAGCATGACTGTGCTATTTTGTATCATGTTTTCCGCTGTGTAGATGAATTAATGATGAATTCTATACCTTGTTTAATTATAGAAGTGCCCACATATATTTTACTCTGAGTTTTAAGTGTGTTTAATTGTGTTAAATGCATTTTCTTATAAAACCCAGTATGAATTCTGTAAATCCCATGTATAGAACGGTAACTGAGGGGTTTGGTAAAACCTGGATAGTGAAAGGGTACACCACAATATCAAAGAAATGCTAAAAATGTTTGGAATGGAAGATTGTAATCCCATAAGTACTCCTATGCAAACCAATTTCAAGTCGAGAAAAGAAGATGAATCCAAGGATGAATATTAGAGACTCTATGGATCAATGATTGGTAGCTTACTCTATGTGACATCATCAAGACGAGATGTGATTCAAGAAGTTGGTCAGGTAGAAAAATTTCAAGCATCACCAAAGGTAACACATGTTATGGAAGTAAAGAGAATATCTAGATATCTCAAAGCAATTGAAGACTATGGGTTATGGTATCCAAAAGGAAATGAAATATTGCTAGTTTCTTATACAAATGCATATTAGGTTTGAAGCATTGATGACAAAATAAGTACAAGTGGATTATCTTTCTATTTGGGTGAGTGTTCGATGTCCTGGTTAAGAAAGAAATAATCATCTGTATCATTTTCTATAGCAGAAGAAGAATATATTATAGCAGAAACGTGTTGTACTCATGTCCTCTGGGTGAAACAAACTTTTCAAGATATACAAGTGGACTATGATGATTCCATTATGATATTTTGTGATAAAACCAGTGCTATCCGTATCTCGAAGAATCTAGTGATGCATTCCAAGTCGAAACACATTTCAATCAAGTATCACTTTCTACAGGAACAAGCTACATAGAAAAACATCAAGCTATAGTACACTGGGACAAAAGAGCATATTGCATATAACTTCACCAAACCTCTTTCGAGGGAAAATTTAGAGTATCTTCGACGGAGACTTGGAGTAGTTTTTTCCCCAAAGTGAACTTCACAACATCAACATGATAGGGGGAGAGAAGTAATAAATATGAAAATTCATGAATAATTGGAGTCGAGAACTTTTGAATGATTTTCATATATGTCAGTGATTTACACGAGGAAGCACCATGAAGATAAAAAGTCAACAAAACAATCTAAACCTTGCAGATAGGGGGAGCATCCCCAAGGTGAATTAAGACAGGGGGAGGAACCCCAAGGAAAGTTAACCTTTTCCATTGATTCCAAAGGGGGAGATAATGAGTATATGTAGATAAACATAGAGAAAGACAAGAGGTAAAAAGACAAAGGGAGCGATGTCCACATGTGTGCATAAGCATGCACATATGTGTTTCCATGCCATCAATGTTGAGTTGTAGCATCAAAGTATATCCATCAATTCCAAAGGGGGTTATTGCTGAAATATTTTTTTTCATTGATGTCAACCCTTGAAGAAGTCAAGAATCCCCAAAGGTATGGTTATGGAACTTGTAGTTGATCAAGGAAAAAGAACACGAAGGACAATGTAAATGAAAGTAACACGTTCATGATGGAAAGTATGTATCATTTTGTTTATGATGATATGTGGTATGCCATGTGATTCCTCGTAATTGAGGAGTTATGGCATTGTGAAGTTGGAGGACGCCGAAGAATGATCTTGAAGCCCCTAGAAGGTTAAGAAGAAGTTACAAGACATTTCTTAAGGGTAAAGTAGTTGCAACAAGAATTTAATTAAGGGTAAAGTGGTTGAAACAAGAGAATGTGGTTTGTCCCTACAATAAGGAAAAGGGGTAAAACAATTACAATATATCCCCTAAAGGAAGTAACTTGAAAATTATAAATAAGACTTCAATGGACTCTTATTAATATCTATTGAGCACATTGAATATCTATGTTGTAAAGTGTTATGGGCATGTACTATTGACATATCTGAAGTAGTGAGTATGAGGAAATGATGTTCAGTGAAGAGAGAAGTTGCAGGAGCTGAAGGGACAAAGTTGATTTTATTGTTCTAGGGTTTTCCTGAAGTTATCCACGAGTTGCAGTGAAGGACTAGCGTGGACATCTCCTAGTTTTAGACAAAGAGAAGCATTGACATACGTAGGTATCATTGAAGGAAAACATAGATGTGTAGAGAAGAAAAGTGATCTACGAGTTGTAGAGGAAGTATGAAGAAAACCTTTGCGAGCCATAGTGGGATAGAGCATGGACATCGACGAGTTTATAGAGAAAAATGTGTAGATCTATTGAGAAAAATGAAATTTAGAGGATCAATTCCATCATTTGTACTACAATTTGAGAGGTATGGTTTGTTGTGTATGTTAGGGTCTATATTTTTCAATAGTCGAGCATGAAAATTTCTTATTAGTTCATGAGTATTTGATTTGGAAGACATTCTTACGGATCTTGGTATGATGGTTTTAGTCATAATGGCTTGAGTGGTAACAGTTGATGAAGTATAGAAGAAATGACAGGTTGTGTTAGTGACAGTGTGTTGACGAGGCGAAATTGATCGTCCGTCAACTGGGAGAGTGGAACCAGTTTGGGGTTGTCTAAATAACCCAAGCCATTTGGAATGGACCACCCTGACGAGTTTAAGGGCTCCGTTGGCCACTCTAAGGTCTTTTAAGAAAACCAAAGAGAGAATTGATCTGAGCTAGGTAATCTAAAACAAATAAAACAAACAAATTAAAACTAACTAAAACTAAATGAAAGAAACTAAACTGACTAAAAATAACTAATACACTAATCTAATTAAAACAAACTACTAAATTAAATTAAAACTAAATACTAACTACTCTAACTATTATATACAACTCAAATCAACTATCTAATTATCAGCTGCAATATTACTTATTCACAAATGTACACTATAAATAGCCTACAGATTTAATTAAAACCTGCAAAACTCATGTGTTTTCTACCCTAAGACAACCAAGGATCTCTTTTTGATTTTTATATTTTATGAAAAAGAAATAAACATAACTGAAATTAAACGATCTAATATAATTACTGAAATTAAACAATATAATATAAATCTAATCAAACTTATACTACTTAATGAAAACAGTAAACAACAAACTAGTTGACCTGGAAACGCTCCAAGTCTGCCCTGTGTATGATGACTTCTAAGCTGGTCGGAGGAGAAAACTCACACCGGTAGGTCCGTAAGATTTTCGTAAACGATTGGTTGTGCTGCTTCTTGAAGTGTTTTACAGGACAAACAAGACATAAAAGAAAATCATAACAATCTTATGATTATAAATTCCTGCAATAAGGGAAACCTGTTATGCAAGAAACTTATATTAACAATTCAATCTATGAAGAAGATAAACCTGTCATTCACAAACTGAAATAAACAACTGTTATGTCTTTTATCTATTTGGAAGAAACAAGATATGGATAACAATGATTAAAATTATATCATTTGCACATGATTTAGATAGCTAAAGTAGTCATAAACCATAAACAAATTGATATACACAACATAAAACAAAATATTGATATATTGAGAAGCTCAAGCTGTGACAAAACATCAAATTCTATTCCAGTCTGTATTAGAACTCCATATCCTTGTTCTCCCATGAATGAGGATGAACATTATTACAAAAATCATAAGTATATATAAGTCTCTCCACAAGGTAAAATTCCTTGTGGATAATATCAAAATGTATTATATAATCTGGGTAATATCCCCAAAATCTTCTAAACTAGGAAATAAAATGCAAGTGAAATCTTGGAAACATCCCCTAACTGCTCATAAAATCAATTGCAATTCGAATTTACTTGCAATAGGACACAAATATCCAATTAGAAAGATATTTCAGTAACAAAACACAAAGAAAATGATCTTACAGACTTAGCTACAGAATCATCTGATTCTGTAGCTAGTCTAAAACAACATATAGAATCAGATAGAAATCAAATGAAATCTTTTAAACACAATCCAATTTAATTCCTTTTTAACAAACATTGAAATCTAATTACTAGTGGATCAAGCAAATTTATCATTCAAATCAAATAAAATCGAAAAGAATGCAATCGAAACAGGATAAGAATGCTCTGTTTTTGGATTGCCATTAAATCGGGTCAACCACATTGTTTCATATCCAAATGCAATTACAAGTAAATCACATCGTATCCAAAATCGATATAGTTATAATCAAACACAATCACAATCGATTGGTTACAGTTGTGCATAAAATTCACATTGTTTTAATCAAATACCAAACTGTTACGATTATAATCAAAACGAAATATGCATAACAGTATCTACAAACCTTTCCCTAGTCTTTGGTCGCTGAGTGTCATACAGTTAACCGATAGGATTAAATAGCGATCATAACTATCATTGACTCGTTATAGTCATAGCAATAGATTGATATCATTCAATCGTGTGTAAAGATAGGTAATTGTTTCAATTATATTCAAATGAAATCATACTCAACGAGTATAGACCCAACAAATCTTGTTATCGATCGCCACACAGTCAGCAAAGAGGAGCGTGATAGAATTAACAGAATTCATAACACGAACTGGGTGAATAATCAAAACGAATATGGCTGAGTTTTTTTATAGAAAGAAATCGTGAGATTGGATACAGTTAATTTCATTTCTCAAATCGAATTCAAACGATATATTTGTTGCAATCTGATAAACATAGTCCAAATCGATTTGGTTGGGTATAACAGTTACGATTCATATCTATTCTCAATTCGGTCATGCAATAACAGAATGGTATTCGAATTGGTCAAAGAATATAGAATATTCAATCACAACAGTTAACCATAATTGCCAACAATATCGCATAGAATATAACCAATTCGAAATGAGATATTGACTATGTTCAAAATTGGAATACCAAAAACAACCTGTGTTTAGAAAATATTAACAACTTCGATTATCAACAAAAGATTCGATTGAAACCAATTGAAAACAAATCAAATCTATCTCGCGATTACTCGAATCAAAGCTAAATCCAATCAACATTTAAACAATAATGAAAATTGATTTATCAAAACCAAATTATATACAAAAATACATGCTTATGTGTCAAAGCAATTCCACGGTGTAAATAGAGTTCATGAATTTGTCATATAAACATGTGATAATCATACTAGTGAGGTTGATTTAGCTATGCCAATTTTGAATTGACGAATGTTGTTGCCGACTCCACGTTCTTAAACATAATCGAACTAGTTGTTCATTGTTTCTTATCAGTGGATGGCATCTTATCCTTTTGACCAGAGAGCCTTGCAACTTGATCCTCCAGAGCATGAATTCTAGACTACAGCATTGGCACATCGAGGTAATACCTTTCCAACCATGAGCCACATTGATCACATGGTGGAGCAATTGTTTCTGTTGGAGCAGGAGGGGGTTTAGATGAGTCACCTGGGCTTTCACAAGGCATTTTGATGCCTAGAAAATTAGGATCACTTCGCAATCAAGGTGGTAGGTTCTTCACAAAATCATATGCGGTTTTATTACATAGACCTTCAGAGTAGGGATACTCACTTGCCAGGTAACGTTCAATCTCCGAGTCATAATCTTCACTTACCATAATAGGGTCAGTGTTGACATGTGTTTTTGGTTTGTTTCTTGCCATGAGAGATATTAACCGGGCATTTTTCTTGCCTTTAGAATTGGCAGAGGGTTTGGCTTTAGACCTTTTAGCCACGGGTTTAGCGGCTTCGATATCCTGGGTAACAGAATTGGGTAGGTCAATAGGATAATCGGGTAGGGGTTTAGGTAACAGAGCACAGTAAGGCACAGTGGGTACTGATTTGTACTCGCTCACCACAGGTTTGTCAACCTGCGGTGGGCTCGAGTCAGCAAAATCATTGCGTTTAAGAAAATCCTCCCAACAGTCACGGTGTAACCCCAACTTACATACTACAAGCATTTTAATCAACCCAAAATGAAAAAGACTGGTATCAGACTGGTTCTGTTTGTACCTTTTAGACATTTTGAACAAACTCCTATGCAAGTAGTATGGCATATTAAGTTCATACCCCATGAAAGCCATCAGTAACCAAAAGTGGTACAAGAAAACGAAACCATACCTTCCCTCGCAAGTAATGAACTTCTTGGTTACCATCAACAGGTCGTACCAATGATGCTTTAGCATATTTGTAGGCAAACCCTTGTCACAAGAGCTCACTCTTCGTGACTGGAAGAGCAATGTCCACGGGACATCTTCCACTTTACAATTTTTCAACCACCTCTGTCCAACAGCAGGCAGACCGGTAGGTAGACTAAGAAATTGCTCATCAATTTCTAATTGCACATCCCCAACCTTGGCTTGGCAGCCATCAAAGGTTAATGCAAATTGTCGAGCCACGCTAGGGTTATAACCATCAAACTTTCGTATGAACGGGAGCCATACGAATTCTTCCAGGTCACTGTAAGCACCATCAAACATTAACAATGCCTGGTTACCATTGGGTTCAGCCCTCACGACTGGAGCCATGGTGCGGGTGCATGGTAGGGTTTGGATTGAACATAACAATACACAGGAGTAAAAAATCGATAGGTCTAACAGCTTCAAGCATTCAAAAGGGAGGAAAATCAATATGCGCGTGCGAAGGTGGTGGGTTAGTTCACCTCCATGAACAACATTAATGGCACAATACAATGTTGTTCAATCACTCATTGTATCGTTTAAACCATACTAATCGGCCAACCCGAATTTTGAGCGGTGGATAATCATATCAACGTGCAATTGATCAATGTAAAAATCCAAAACCACATATCAAATTAATGTGCCATGTGTATAATTCAAACCAAAGTAAAACCCAAATGTTTCACCAACGCGTCATGTTATAATCAAAACTTTTCCATCCAATATGACACCAAACTCATGCGCTTGTTACATAGTCAAAGTTTATAAACATTGCAACAAGAGATTTCACAAAACCGATAAGGATCATACCATATAAAAACCTTTAATTCATCATGACCTCTATATAATCAAGTATAATTCATCAATCAACATGCTCAATGCCTTATCAATTGAACAAAAATCAAATTGCGCAATCAGAGTGATAATAAGCAAATGGACATAATTTGAAAAATAAACCAAAGGTAAGTACCAATCAGAATATCAATGAGTAGATCATGACAGTCCAAATAACGACGGAGGATTTTTCATGCTTTCAGTCGTGAAAAAATAAATCGAAATCAATTGCAAATGTTGCATGAAATAAAAATGTCTTCTGTTTGCAAGATGCGACAGAAATTTGAAGTTCAAGAGACATAGGTGTAGGCAACTTTAAGGGAAATTGAAAAAATGGAATTGGCTGCCAACAATGGCGACACACTAGGAGAAGCAGTTATCTCTGTCGAAAGAAACAAATTCAGATTAGGATGATAAGGAAAAATTCAACTCAAAAACAACCATCAAAAAATCGTACAAACATCATCATTTACTATCTTTTCCAACGATGTTTTAAAAGACAAAAACCAATAACAGTCCCAAGATCAGCCAGTCATGATATTAATGATAAAATATTCAATACTGTTGGCATAGCCACTGCTTCCAGCAGGTGTCCATAGCCTCGACAGGGTTGCCATTTAACCCACTCGGACGTCTATATCCTGTCAAGAAGTTCTAGATCAAAATAAAGGACTTAAAAGAGGTTTCTTGTAATTTTTTCAGATTTTCATTTACCTGACATTGCTTCGCTGTCGGCGGGCCTGTTCAGTACCCCGACGAAGTTGTCTTGGCACCATGCTTTCATTTACCGACTGCCAGCGGACCTATTCAGTATCCTAGTGGGTTTACAAACACTTCCCACAGATCTTATTGACATTTTTTTTTTCTTTTGTGTATAGCTGAGCGGGGTGGTGCTGAAAAATCTAGATATTTTATCATATTTTTTAGACCTCATCAAAAAATTTTCATACTGTCCTTTATTCAGCTCCAGAAATGTTTTATTTCTAAAAAAAATTACTATGACAGGGAGACATCCTTTTGAGTCATTCCTTTACGGAAAAGGGACAATGTAAAAAGATAAAGATAATCATGACAAACTTCACTCAGAGATTGAAATCAGTAAACTTCTTTCAAACAACAAAATTTTCCAACATAAATATCAATTTCAAAAATATTGATGTTCGTGCAATTTTTCATAAGTCATTTCAGTGAAGAGATTTTCCCATGGTCTTTATCTGAATGGATCAGCGCATAATTATGCATATGTTTCAAAAACACAAAAACTGATCAATCCAAATTAAAACCAAAAACAAAAACAAAGGCAAATAAAAACTAAAGAAAATATTTACATAATATACAAGGGTAGAAATCAAGCAAAGTATCTTTTCAGGGCTTGGCCATTCACCGGATAGGTGTCAAGCTTCCCTTCAAGATTCTGTAAACGAAAGGAACTAGGACCCAACTTTTTAGTAATCAAAAATGGCCCAAGCCACAGATTTTGAAACTTGGTATGTTCACCCCTCCCTTCGTGTGGTTTGTCCCACTTTAAGACGAGATCGCCTACTTCAAAATTCCTATCAGAAGCAGAACTAGAATCGAACCAGCTTTTAATCAGTTGTTGATGTTGGTCTAGCTTACGCTTAGCTTGGGTTCTTACTTCTTCTAACTTCATCAAAGCATTAATACAGCTTTCTAAAGGGGGACAATCTTCTTCTTGGACTTTTTGTGACAATTGAAGCGAAGGAAGAAGAATGTGAGGTGGCAGAATGGCTTCTCGACCATAAACGAGAAAAAAGGGGGAATTACCTATAGCGGCTTTGGGTGTTACCCTATCATCCCATAGCGCATTCAACAGTGCATTGTGCCAATTCTTGTGATTTTCAGCCACGGTTCTCTTGATAATATTGATCAAGTTCTTGTTTGTCGATTCTGCTAAGCCATTACCCTAGGGGTAATAGCTAGCAGAATACTTCAGCTTTATTCCCTTTTCTAAGGTGAACTCACTCATCTCAAGAGAAGAAAAGTATGAAGCGTTATCAAAGACTAGACAATCAGGGATACCAAAACGGGTGATGATATTCGAGTTTAGAAAAGAGATCACCTAACTTGTGTTAACAGTCTCAGCGCGGCGGCTTTAGACCATCGAGTAAAGTAATCAATGGCTATCACAATATACTTGTTTTGTTGTGAGGATGAAGGGTTAATAGGACCTATGATATCAAGGCCCCATTGCTAGAAAGGAGAATCGACTGTAACGGGTTGCAAGGGGAAGGCTGGTTTCTGCAATCGCCCTGATGCTTTTTGACAAATGATACATTTACGACACATGGCATGGGCGTCTCTAAAAAGTGTCGGCCAATAATAAATGGCTCTTAAAACTTTATGAGCAGTGGTATCACCACCGAAGTGACCACCAGCTTCTCCTGCATGCAACTCAAGCAAGACTTTTTCCGCTTCGTCCTTTTCAAGACAACGCATCAGTACGCTGTCAAAATTCTGACGAAACAGTATACCGTTAACTAAATGAAAGGAGATGGACTTTAGTCTCAACACTCTTCTTTTGGCTGGGTCAAGGTGACGGGATGCTGAGCCATGTTGAAGACATTTTTTAATATCGTCGTACCAAGGACTTACAAGGTTTTGTGCACAACAAATAAAATTATGATCACGTCGTTCTAGGTCTGACGTACCACTATCTTCTCGCTGTTCGGTTTCTGAATCAACAACCAAATTACACAACCCTTGGCCTCTCATGATCTGTGTTGGGGTGATTTCTAAGTCATACTCCTACAAGGAGGTGACCAAGTTGGTTCTTTTCTCTCCTAACTCCTTTTGCACTAACAAGTTCCTAACGGCATGGTAAGGGACAATGGCCTTCGTCCTTGACTTCAAAAGATAAGACTGGAAATGATTAACTACCTTGAAGACAACGTAGGCTTGCCGATCGACCGCTGGGTAGTTAAGTTTAGCACCTTTGAAAGAAGAGCTCATAAAGGCGATGGGTACTTCGTTGTTTTCAGAATTCTTCTGAGTTAGGACCGCGACATAGGAACGATCAGAGGAAAAAGTGTAGAGTGTAAAGTCTTGAGAGAAATCAGGGCTCATGAGAGACAGAGTGTCAATTATGGCCTTCTTTATATCATTAAAAGCTTGGTTTTCTGTGGGTCCCCAGTGATATTGGGTGTCTTTCTTAATCAAGTTCTGGAGAGGCCTAACCATTTCGGAGAAACTGGGGACAAATCTGCTCACAAAATTAATCTGTCCTAGGAAAGACTACATGGATTTTTTAGAGGTCGGTGGGGGAAGTTTAGCGATGACTTGGGTCCTCTCAGGGTCAATAATCATTCCATCACTAGACACAATGAATCCTAGTAGTTTACCCTGTTCTACTGCAAAGATGGACTTCTTAGGGTTCAAAGAGATGCCGTATTTACAACATCGTAGCAGAACGGCTCGTAAGTGAGTTATATGATCGTCTTTGTTTTTGGAATAAATGGTCACATCATCTAAGTAGACTACTATGGAGTGATTGATTAAGCCTCTGAAAGCAATGTCCATTTCTCTCTGAAAGGTAGCACCGGCATTAATCAATCCAAAGGGCATTTTGCGATAAGTATAAGTGCCCCACGGGGTATGGAAGGTAGTTTTCAGTTGGTCTGGCAGAGACATCAAGACTTGGTTGTATCCAAAGAAACCATCTAGTAAGGATAGCCTCTCGAAACTAGATACTTGTTGAAGGATCGGTTCCATGGGTGGGACAGGATAATTATCTTTATCAGATGCTTTGTTGAGGTTTCGGAAATCGACACAAAGTCGAATTTCCCCATTTTTCTTCCGCACTGGGACGAGGTTGGACACCCATTGAGTGTGTCTAACAGGAAAAATTATTTTAGCACTTAGGAGTTTATTCAGTTCTTTTTGTACGGTGGGTTCTAGTTAGGATGCATTTTCCTTAGTTTCTATTGGAAGGGTAAGGTTTGGGGCTTCATCGGGATGACATGCTGTATAATATTAGGATTGAACGTTTTGAGATCATCGTAAGTCCATGCAAAGACATCCTTGAATTCTTTGAATAATTTAACAAAAGAAGCTTTTTCTTGTCTTGAACATCCCAAGCCTAAGTTGATACACTGAGGATTTTCACTAGTTCCTAAATTGACTTGTTCATAAGACAATGAGGAACTGTTTATTTTACAATTGACCGTCTTTTTAAATTTATATTCAAAATCATAAAACTTTTCTAGTCTAACAATAGATTTGGGTATGAGATTTACCATGTTTTCTAGGGCTTCAGGAGATTTCGGATTAGGTATTACCGTAAAGTCATGCAAATTGTCGTCATGTGTTTGTTCATCTATCACAGTGCCTTGGAAGGTTTCTTCCATGTGCAGAAAGTTAATGATCTGCTGATCATTGTCAAATACTCTCCAGTTTGTGATATTGTCAGGAACCAATGGTCGAAACAACAGCTCCACGGAGAACGCGTTTGGGGATAAGCCTTCTACAGGAAGAAGTTTAGAAGCAACATTAGTGAGTAAATCTTCTTCAGCATTGTTTAACCTAGGGATGGAATTTATATTAAAAGAAAAAAATTTGTTCATTAAACTCCATACCTCAGACTGGTAACATTTGAGATGCGGGGAAAGACAATGTATAGAATTTCTCACCTGCCTGACCACTATCTCAGAGTCACCAAATACGACTAGATTTTGAATGTGCATGTCTAAGGATTTTCTGAGACCTTGCAATAAAGCCTCATATTCTGCAATATTGTTAGTACATTCAAATTCTAATCTACAAGCCAATAATGTCTTGTTACCTGCCGGATCGATAATGATGCAGCTTGCACCAGATCCTTCTTTAGACTTGGAACCGTCGAAATATAAAGACCAAATTTGATTTCCATCGGGCTCGTGGGATTGTTGGATAGAATTTGTTGGTTGCATACATGCTAGGATCTCGGACTGTTGTTCTAGATTGTTGATAGGTGAAACTTCAGCCGTGAAATTTCCGAAGAAGGTGTCCATTCCTTGGACTTTAGGTGAGTTAGCCCGAGGTGTATATGGTTCATTTGGGTCATTCAAGTCTGTTACCGTGAACTTGAGGTAGCTCTCATGATTCACCCTGATCTTGTTGGGCTTACCATTTTCTGGAAGCCATAAGTGAGACCAGTTCGTTGCGAAGTAACCATGTAGCTGCTCCGACCAGTCCTTGCTTAAAAACATACCATACACTTCTGGAATATCCACCACAATTATATCAATAACCTGATGAACATTTGGGTTAGATGATAATCTAATCAATACATTTTTCAGTTCGCCTATAACTTTAACATCTGTTCGATCAAGTTATATGATTTTCAAAGAAGATGGTTCTACGTTGGTGTTAATCTTTTGGCAGACTGACCAAGGCATCACATTGGATGATGCTCCTGAGTCAACCATACAATTATGCACATTTCTGTTGAAGATTTCGAAAGTTAAAAGAAAAGGAGGTACATTCTTACGAGTATTCAGAGTGGTAGCTT
>ML788594.1:311989-329936 GCA_009831015.1 Picea engelmannii | reverse complement strand
CCATCTGGCTACTCAATGGTCCATATGACCATTACCCATGACCATAGTCAAACCTCCATCGGGGTTTCGGCGTTTTCGATGCATCGATGCATTCACCCGGAGATTTCCCGATCGGTCAAATCCCGACGTGTTTCAGCCCCCCCGCCTTTTGGCTGACCCTGGTTCATGTGACCGTTACCTGTAACCGCGTCCTTATCTCTGACAGCTGTCATCCACTAATCTTCTATCCTCCTTTGCTTCTGTACTGACAGTTGTACCCCACTTATCGGGATTTCGCGTATCGCGATTTTGAATTGCACAAAACCTTTATGCCCGGGATCTTCGATATCCTGATTTGCGATATGCCGACTTGTTTCTGATTTCTGACACCTGTCCCTCAGATGGACGATCTCGATACCTTCGAGATTTCGAGACTTTCGATCTCTTGTTTCCTTCAACCTCAGGAACTCCGATTTCCCGATGTCCGATATGCCGATGATGCCTTGATATCCGACACCTGTCCCTCAGATGGACGGTCCTGATCATTGATGCCTCTGCTGACGTCACGCATGGTTTGACACGTGTTAGATCCTGCCACGTGTCACTCTGATTCGTGACTTTCATGTGCCTGAACTGTTGAATCTGCCTGACACCTTTCAACCTCTGATTGTGCCACGTGTCCCTGGGTGACGTGGTCCACCGATGTGAGTTGGATCAACGGTCTAGATCACATGTTGATCTGACGGTTCATATTCAGTCGGGATTTCGCATTTTGCGAAATCGGGGTTTTCGTTGCATTGTGTTCTTTGCATTATGAAATCCTGATCCCCGAATCTCCAATGAAGCCTCCTGGCTGCCACGTGTCCATACAAATGAACGGTCCAGATCCCTGCTTAATTTAACGGCTGCGATCAAATCGCGAAATCGCGTATCGCGATTTCGGGGTTTTCGTTGTCATTGTTCACAATACTCGTGAAACTCCGAAACCCGATTCTCCGATGAAGCCTCCTGTCTACATGTGGATGGTCACGATCTCTTCTTGAATTAACGGTTGCGATTGAATCACAATATCGCGTTTTGTGATTTCGGGGATTTCATTGACGAGTGATTTGGACATTTCAAAGTCCCGAAATCCGATCCGTACAGAGCTGTGATCAACGGTCCTGACCCTTTCTGGATTTGACGATCCATATTCAATCGGGATTTCACCTTGGCTTTTCCCGATGGAATTTCTCCCTCGCAGCTTCTGTCTGATCTGATGACCCTCGTTCTTTTGGGAAATTTGAATGAGATCCTATGGTTGTGGATCTCTGTCTTCCTTCTCTTCTGCACGCCAACTCCTGCGCTTAACATCTGCGCAGCTTCGCCCAATCAAACAGCTGTCAGGATTTCTGAGTGAGATCCGACGGCTCTCAGTCTCTTTCATGTTCTATAAGAGAGCTATGCCTCCTGAGCTTATTCTCCTCGAATCCTTAAACGTTTTTATCCTTCTTATCCTACCAGCTCTGTTGTTGCCATCAATGACAACAACCATCAATACACATTCGTTGCTTGGTCAATATTTGCCAACAGAAACCAATTGAAAACAAATCGAATCTATCTCGCGATTACTCGAATCAAAGCTAAATCCAATCAACATTTAAACAATAATGAAAATTGATTTATCAAAACCAAATTATATACAAAAATACATGCTTATGTGTCAAAGAAAATCTACAGTGTAAACAGAGTTCATGAATTTGTCATATAAACATGTGATAATCATACCAGTGAGGCTGATTTAGCTACGCCAATTTTGAATTGACGAATGTTGTTGCCAACTCCACGTTCTTAAACAAAATCGAACCAATTGTTCACTGTTTCTTATCAGTGGATGGCATATTATCCTTTTGACCAGAGAGCCTTGCAACTTGATCCTCCAGAGCATGAATTTTGGACTGCAGCATTTGCACATCGAGGTAATACCTTTCCAACCATGAGCCACACTGATCACATGCTGGAGCAGTTGTTTCTGTTGGATTAGGAGGGGGTTTAGATGAGTCACATGGGTTTTCACAAGGCATTTTGATGCCTGGAAAATTAGGATCACTTCACAAGCAAGGTGGTAGGTTCTTCACAAAATCATATGCGGGTTTATTACATAGACCTTTAGAGTAGGGATACTCACTTTCCAGGTAACGTTCAATCTCCGAGTCAGAATCTTCACTTACCATAATAGGGTCAGGGTTGACAGTTGTTTTTGGTTTGTTTCTTGCCATGAGAGATATTAACCGGGCGTTTTTCTTGCCTTTAGAATTGGCAGAGGGTTTGGCTTTAGACCTTTTAGACACAGGTTTAGCGGCTTCGATATCTTGGGTAACAGAATTGGGTAGGTCAATAGGAGAATTGGGTAGGGGTTTAGGTAACAGAGCACAGTAAGGCATAGGGGGTACTGATTTGCACTCGCTCACCACAGGTTTGTCAACCTGCAGTGGGCTCGAGTCAACAAAATCATTGCGTTTAAGAAAATCCTCCCAACAGTCATGGTGTAACCCCAACTTACATACTACAAGCATTTTAATCAACCCAAAATGAAAAAGACTGGTATCGGACTGGTTCTGTTTGTACCTTTTAGACATTTTGAACAAACTCCTATGCAAGTAGTATGGCATATTAAGTTCATATCCCATGAAAACCATCATTAGCTGAAGGTGGTACAAGAAAACGAAACCATACCTACCCTCGCAAGTAATGAACTGCTTGGTTACCATCAGCAGGTCGTACCAATGCTGCTTTAGCATATTTGCAGGAAAACCCTTGTCACAAGAGCTCACTCTTCGTGACTGGAAGAGCAATGTCCATGGGACATCTTCCACTTTACAATTTTTCGACCACCTATATCCAACAACAGGCAGACCGGTAGCTAGACTGAGAAATTGCTCATCAATTTCTAACTGCACATCCCCAACCTTGGCTCGGCAGCCATCAAAGGTTAATGCAAATTGCCGAGCCACGCTAGGGTTATAACCATCAAAATTTCGTATGAACGGGAGCCATACGAATTCTTCCAGGTCACTATAAGCACCATCAAACATTAACAATGCCTGGTTACCATTGGGTTCAACCCTCACGACTAGAGCCATGGTGCGGGTGCATGGTAGGGTTTGGATTGAACATAACAATACACAGGAGTAAAAAATCGATAGGACTAACAGCTGCAAGCATTCAAAAGGGAGGAAAATCAATATGCGCGTGCAAAGGTGGTGGGTTAGTTCACCGCCATGCACAACATTAATGGCAAAGTATAGTGTTGTTCAATCACTCATCGTATCGTTTAAACCATACTAATCGGCCAACCCGAATTTCGAGCGGTGGATAATCATATTAACGTGCAATTGATCAATGTAAAAATCCAAAACCACATATCAAATTAATGCACCATGTGCATAATTCAAACCAAAGTAAAACCCAAATGTTTCACCAACGTGCCATGTTATAATCAAAACTTTGCCATCCAATATGACACCAAACTCATGCTCTTGTTACATAGTCAATGTTTATAAACATTGCAACAAGAGATTTCACAAAACCGATAAGGATCATACCATATAAAAACCTTTAATTCATCATGACCTCTATATAATCAAGTATAATTCATCAATCAACATTCTCAATGCCTTATCAATTGAACAAAAATCAAATTGCGCAATTAGAGTGATAATAAGCAAATGGACATAATTTGAAAAATAAACCAAAGGTAAGTAAAAATCAGAAAATCAATGAGAAGATCATGACAGTCCAAATAATGAAGGAGGAGTTTTCACGCTTTCAGTCGTGAAAAAATAAATCGAAATCAATTGCAAATGTCGCATGAAATAAAAATGTCTTATGTTTGCAAGATGCGACAGAAATTTGAAGTTCAAGAGACATAGGTGTAGGCAGCTTTAAGGGCAATTGAAAAAATTGAATTGGCTGCCAACACAGTGAAATATCAGTAATAGGTTGATTGATCTAGTGGTAGTGACATTTTTTCTACATTTATATTACTAGGTGGTTGGACAGGGCAAAGAAAGGGGGTTGTAGCCTCCCAGTTGGTGCTAGATAATTGGGGAATTGGAGATTCCTTTAGTTTGGAGCCTGAAAAATGGGGGGTTGGAGCCTCATTTCAATTGTATCTGTAAAGTAAGGAATTCGGCGCTTCCTATGAATGCATTTCTCCCGACATATAAGAAAACCATTCTATGGTTTTCTCCTGCATTGGGTTTCCATGTAAAGTTCTAGTGTACTATGTATTTGTGGTTTTTTATTGTTCATGGTTTCTTTATACTATTGATGATACATAAAATTATAGTGTTAAAATGTTTAATACTACTCATAAATTTAAAGAATACACATTATGGTTAAAGTGGTAATAAAGTACTCATACTGATTCAACCCCCCCTCTTAGTATTCCAATTGTATGTTGATGGTGCTAGTCACTGAAATCATAATTTTGCTTCAATAGCTTAGACCATTTACACCCCATAACATGTATTACTTATTTCAGGTGGTATATGTCTTGGATCCTTCACCAATAGCCAAGTTGAGTATGTTGTCATCATTGGTCTCCTCTCAGAATCCAGTCACCTCCATATTCATCACCGAAGCATTTTCCTAGATTTCTAGATCATCGTTCTACAGTTGAATAATGTGTTTCACATCCATGATCCGTTCCTATATCGCAAATACCAACAAGTTATACTTCTATCTCATAACTTTGAATCCATCACATTCACATATATTCCTAGGAGTTTAAACCAAGTCACATATAACATATCAAATCAAGTCCTAGATTTTCATTTATCACATCAACATACACATTCATTTGTCACCATAATTCATCCATCATCAACATAAAAATAAACATAGTTCCATAGTGTTTCATAAAACATATACAACATCCTTGGCCACACAGCTGGGCTCAAATATCACAAAATGCTCTCAACATATCCAAAATGGGATCCTAAACTCCTATACACAACTCATACAAAAATATGGGCCAAACCCATACAATAAAACACCTAGGGTTCCCCTAACTTTGGAAAATCCCCCACAAGAGGATTTGTTGTTGATCCCTTACTAGATGGAAGTACCCCTCCCCTCTCAGTTGGAGGCACTACTCTAGGGGGGATGTTCCATGTCACTATTACACTTGATACTACATCAAACCATACTAGAAATTGATACTCCTGTATCCCCAGAATATATTGTTTCATGATCTGATCATCCTGGATGTGGGGTTAGTGGTCCTCTTGCACCTCCTATAACACAGTCTCAAAATGCTATCGTAACTCATCCATATCTCAAACTAATATGGATACCTCATCTCTGGCTACCTCATATATCAAACTAATATGTCTTCCTCATCCATATCATTATTGAACATCACCTCCTTTCCCTATCCTCCCCCTCTCATACCTCCTCTACCCCTGCATGAGAAAAATCATCCTCTCGTCCGTTCTGTCCCACATCTGCAAAAACACATATAAAGGATCATTAGTTTTTTTTTTATAACTGATCAAATTGCATAAAAATAAGAATACAATAAGTACAATAAAAAAAAACATACCTCGATGATCCCATACCTCCCAGGAGGCAAGCACATATTGAGATCATGACAGAAGTCCATCCCCACATAGGGTAACTCCAAAATAATATGATGAATTCTCCTCCAGATACCTTGAAAGGTCTCAGTAAAATAGTTCCCACCCTCACTTCCTCCATGGTGGGCCAATATATGTCCCCATCACTGAAGACGTGGATCTCACAGAGGGGGTGGGTCTAATACCACTCTAGGGAACAACAAGATCACCCTCTCCAAAACAAATTCACATAAGACCAAACCAAATGAAAAATCCCCTAACATCGATGAAACAAATTATTCTAATTTCGACACCATACATAAGTGCATCACTTGTGCCCATGTGAACATCTGTCCAACTATCACCCTCTCCATTGTAGAAAGGTGTGCCCCAGAAATACATTGGGTCCCAAATGACCCAAAAATCCTCACCACCAATGAAAAAATTAACTTTAGTCACTGAATCGATGCAAGTCAATATAATTGACTCTCTTGTTGGAGGATCCTCCACTGAGAAATGGTGCTCTACCATAGCACTCACAGTCTTCCCCATAGAAATCCAAGGTTGGCCCTCCAACTCAATTCATTGAAATGGGAACCCTATGATAAAGTAAAGGTCTATATCCATTGTAAAGAGGACCTCCTAACCTCGTACCATAAATTCATGTTGACATGGCCTCCATATCTGAATCAAAAAATGAAGGAACTCCTCCTACGACCTCATAGGAGAAGAGTAAAAAAATTTCAGTAGGCTCACCTAGGCCAATTTGCATCAAAATTGGGCATTATTTCCCACCTCTCTCAGGAGAGACTCCCAATCTCTCTCTCTCTAGTGAATAGGAATGTTGTACTCTCAAACTAACATCTAATACGAAATGTAGATTTAGCTTACATCACCAAAAAATAAACTTTGTATATTACATACATGTCTCATTAGATAGGTGCACACATATGCATGATTGTCTCATGGACAGATGCACAAAGTTGTGTGGCTTTTTTTCATATATCCATGCAGGTTCTGTGTAGTTTTTACTTTAATAGTTACACGATCTTGTGCGACTTTCCACCTATCAGTTGCACATTGTTGCGTGGGAGAAATGGCCAGAGTCACACACATTGTGCGTGACTATGGATATTTTCCCCATGTAATCATGCATGGGAATATGAATTATACCTATGTATACCACCCTCATCAAGCATAAAAATGACCGTACGGTCCTCCGTATGACCCTCATCCCCAAAAATAACACAAATAAAATATGTAGGAGGTTTAGACCACTTACTGAACTCTCCCATACATCCAATCAGTGTCCCCACACCCTCATAATATTTATAAATGCATGAAAAATATCCATTTGAAATCAATTTGTGCTAGTACAAATGAGGTGGCATTGTGGGCCCCACACCCATATATACATCCCCTCCCAAGCTTCAAAATCCTCGTTCAGGAGCCCATGAGCCCCATTTTTCATACCATTCATGGAAGCCCGATCCTAACTTTGTCCCCTACACATTGGTATCACCCATTTTCTATTTTTCTAATAAGTCTCGGGGAGCCATCTCTAAGATCCAGGAACATGTACGCATGTTTCTTCTTATTTATTATCAAATATATATCACATGTTTTTTATCATCAAATATTTTTCATGTCCGGTATTGATTTTCATGTGCACAGGTACTTGTTACAATGAAATACAACCCATTCCATTTTGGCCACCTCATGGCCCCTTCAGGTATATGATTATCACTAGCATTCACTCATGCCCTCTACAAACAATTGCATATTCCAGTCATACCCCCTGGATTTACCCTTAGGACCCCGAATTTGGCTCTATAGTACCCTCACTTCTATTACATCCATGTATTGTTACCTGGTAGCATTGTCACCTCCATGAGTTGTCACGAGATATTTTCCCCTCAAAAAATTGACACTCATGTTTCTCTACCCCTTGAGATCGGGAGTCATGGCAGTGTTACACCCTAGAGCAAGAACCTCATACTTCTTTCACATCATATTGTTAACCTTCCCATTATGGAATACCACTCCATGTTTTATTGGTTACATTAAATGCACCTCCTCATTTTCATTATCCATCCATATCATCCAACATCACTTGACCATCTGCAAGTTCATACTCCACTCATCTACCCATTACATAAACTTACTGATGGGATCCCCACCCTCCATCAATGAACTCCATCATACTTGCGCCTCAACAAGGTTAAGCCATCATTCACTAGGGCACCCATTTCTATATTTGTTCTTTCAATCCCAATTATTCTTTATTCATTTGGTAATTGTATAAAGTATTTTCAAATTTTCCACAAATACACTAGATTTCAGTCATCACAGTTGATGACATTTTTTACCTTGGAAAAAGAAACCCATGACGAACGTGTTTGGAGAATCTCACCTTCATCACCATACCTGAAAAATAACTCTTTCCATGGCCAAAATGCGATCATCCTAGACACCTTTGTCATCGATCTCTATATTTTGAACTACTTTTTACACCTTTTGTAGATGTATCGCCTCAACACTATCTAGCCCCATTTCTAGTCGTCCCCGTGACACCAGAATATGTTTCACGGTTGCTTCCATTTGAATACCTTACCCCAACCAATGGAAGTGATTGAGTTTCACACATTCTACACATTCTACACATCGTTCATATAACCAGTCAATTCATGATACCATCCATTTGTTGAAGTTAATTTCAAAGGAACCCTTCGCTTCTTCTAGTCACTCTTCCTTCCCTATCGACATCAACACTAGTTTCTAGGAAGATAGAAATATCTTATCTCTCATTCCCTTAGAAATGAGAAATCTCAGATAGCACAGAAAGAATCATCATTTCTTTCTTATTTCGTTTACCCCCATAACATTCGACCTAAACACAGTTTCATGTTACGGTGGGTCTTACTATGCGATAGTTTCAATTCTTAGTACCTGTCGAAGACCTATTCATTTGATAGGCCATCAGTGACTCCAAGTAATTTACATTCCATATAGGTGTTCAGTTCTTGATTTAAAGGATATTTTGTCATGAGAATAGTCCTTCCCCATTATCGATGCCCCTGGGGGCACTGCAAATATCTACGACATCAACAACATTCAATTATATTCATCCCATTCTAGTTTTATGACAGGAGCATGGGGCATGCCCACCTCATTTTTACATATATGTATATTACATTTTTTTGGATAATACTTGGTTTCGATCACAATCCCCTTTTCCTCCAACATATTTCTCCTACAGTTCCTCTCAAATAGCATCTACACCTCTCCTATCAACAAAAGAAACAATGTTGTATTTTGGTTATACGTATGCTCCCAACCTCACACATCAGGGGGAATCTATTATCACCAAAAAAATTCTCACAACAATACAGACAATGGTTGAATAAAATATCAACACAACACAATAATTACCATTCTTCCAAACTTTACAAAACCTATTCAATAAGATACCAAAACTATAAAAAAATCCCATGAATGTTTTTACACTTCCACCAAATTCAATGCGTACATATCTACACGGATCAACACAATGCTAAATGCATAAATTGTGCATCCTTTGTGACTGTCCCTCAAGAAACCCATGCTGATGTGGAAATGATACATTTATGAAATTGGTCGGGCTTCAACCACTTTCAGATTGAAGTGTATTGTGACAAAACCTCAAGGTCTCTCATTCACACTTAGAACGTGCTATGTAATATCTTTCTATGCTCCTATAAATCAATGGCCATGGTATGATAAAAAAGGAAGGAATTCATTGTATTATTATGCTTACCATATGCTCTTAGAGAAGTCATCTATTCTTTTGAGAGCTACTTGAGCAACCATAGAAAGTGGTAATATTTTCACCACTTGAGAAGGTTCACCAAGAAGTTATTCACCAATTTTAGTCATATATAGGAGGGTAAATCTCTATTTTTGCGGGATTCAAGAGCCCTCCCAAGGAGCAATAGGGGATTCAAAAGTCCCACTTTTCTTCTTTGGTGTTCTCAATTCAAGGATCACTTTCCATTTGGGTAGTCATTTTTTGTGTCATTTTCATGCATCTCTTTGAGTTTGTACATTCTTAGTTTGCTTCCATTTCTTGGTTATTTGTTTTGTCATTTAATTTCTTGTTGATTCACTAATAAACTAATAACTTCTTGTGTTGTCTTTTTGGTCTAACAAGGCAACTAAAGGGATTCTTTTTGCTCACCCAGGTGACCAAAAGATCCCAACACACTATTTTCATTCATCTTCTTATCCATATTGTTTTCCATTTCATTGATGTTTCTTTTCATAGTTTCATCCATCTTATGTTCCATTTGTTATCTGTTTTCAATGATCCTTTTTTCCATCTGGTGATAAATCTCTTTGATTTCATCTTGAGTCATAGTTGAGCTCTCTACAGGTTTAGATGGTAAAGTAAATTTTGGAGGATCCTTTGGAGCCATGTGAGAAAACAATAATTCTCCTATTTTTCTTGTATATTACAAAATTTGAATCACCAAAAACAGATCTTCTAATAAACATTTATGCCAATTGTAAGTTATGTACCTTTCAAGCCCTTAATTTGGAGTCTGTCCTCTTGGCCAACCTTCTTTCTGATGTATTTCTGAAGTTTCAACCCTTTTGAGTATGAACTTTAATCATGTAGTACTCTAAAATGTCTTCTCTGCAATGCCACAATTCTGACCAAAATTGTATGTGCCAAGTGAAAATTAGCATAAATTTCCCAAACCTTGCTAATTTTTGGCCTTTCTGAGAAGGAGAACTTGTACATAATCCCACATGTCCAATATTTAATACATGATTCTAAAATTTGTACCATAAATACTATGGAATATCCTCTTTCAAATTCAACTAGTCTCATAGAATTTGGATCCTCGCTGAATAATATATGAATGTTTTACCCAAAACACTTGTTTGATACTAGTTATGGGAGTAGTCAACAAACTCTATCTTCCACATGATATATCTTTGAAAATGTAAGGAACCAAAAGCTGAAATTTTAACTAAAGGTACCTTGACATTTCTTCTAAATAAACTCCAATTTTTTTTCTCTGAAGCATCCAAGAAAAACAATTATAGTGAAAATCTTAATATGACCCTCTTGAAGAAGAAAATCCCTAGTATCAATGCTTTGATACCAAAGGTTAGGATACAACGCCTTAAAAATGATAAAATGTCAATGAATATAGTCCATTTCGAGGGGGAAACCTCCGTATACAATATATCCAAATCATTATACAATATGAAATGTGATAAGATGATCCTAAAACTAGGTTTCCTTGGTATATATATTAGAGAAAAAGTGTACACTTATAATGAAAGGGTACCATGAAAGGTTCTGGCCGACATACAATTTTAATACTATAAATGTAATAATTCAATATCTAGGGATTAATAGGGGGTTTTACACATAAAATGGGGCTTTGCCTAGGTCTTAACATGAAAAGTGACAATAAGTGTTTTTGTGACTTGCAAAACACATTCTTTAGTATTTTCACCATAATGTTTGATCCTGAACTCCATTTTGTGTTCTCTTTACACTATTGGAGAGGTATTTTAAAGATCTAAATCTTTATTATTAAAATTTTTAGAATATTCCTTACCTTTTGTTTTAGATTTTCAAAATGAAAATATGGGCACATTATCAATGGCCTGGAAACTTGATAACACATCATTTCAACTAATGTGCCCACGAAATCATTATCAAAGTGACTAATTTCATAACCCATGAAAGGACATTGAACTGAAATAAGTAAACTTAAACACTTATGAAGTTTCCCATTGAGTTATTTATGTTAAATACATTTTTCTAAAATATGATTTGAATTTTTATATATTTTCAACTTATATTTATTTCAGTTATGATACCCAGGTATCGACATCGAAAAGGAGATTATACATTTTAATCTAGAGACATTATGTATGAGAGAGTGAATAATATAAACACGGATGTTAAACATCATGGATAGAAGGGCCCACCAATATATGGCAGTGGCTTCATAAATTTTATCTACAAAGTCATACTCATCAAGGAATGACAAGAAAATAAAGTATTTAAATGGATGTAGATGTAACAAGAATAAAATTATCAAGTAATTATGCAAGAACAATGATCAGATGTGGGGCCAAAATGATAAGTGATGAAACCTTATAGTGAAAATTTTGAGCATTGGAGAACACATAAGTTATACATGTATATAAGAAAACCTAAGGAAAATGAGTTATTGATCTGAAAATGATCTTTAAAAGACTTGGTTGATTTTTAAGCATGTGTTAAATTATCATTCAAAAACTTAAATAAGGAAGGAGATCTTAATGAAAGAATATTGTAGCCATCATAAAGAATGCATATTAGAAAGTAAACATAAGGAATAGTAAACCATAACAACACACTTGATAACAGAGTTTGGCAAGGTTTTCTATGTCTCTGGGCCTTTGTCTCAGTGGGGGAGTCTTTCTTGTTTCTCTTCAATGCTCCAAAATTACATTAGAAGTATCTCAAAAGGATTAAAAAATGCCCTGGTTGTGTTCTTCTCGACCTCAAGAATCCAACACAACTAACGACACTGAAAAATGTTGAGCGTATCTCCCGGAAATGGCCTCCAAATTTCTCTTCCTCAATGGTTTCCATGCACAAAAATGGCTTAGGATTTACAATTCCTCATCATTCTACTGCTTATGAACCTTCAAAGGGTGCTAAGAACCTCTAGTTTTTATAGGTTTTGAGATGAGAATCAAATCCCAACATTTCCCCAAGATTTGACCTCAAAAAGGGCTTCAGATCCTCAATAATGGGCAAAAATCCCATTAACATAGGCTAAAATCAGCATGAAATCATATAATATAGTTAAAAAAACCCACATTGGGAAAATATGCCCGCCAACCCCCTAAGACTCTGGGCTCCAGGTCACATGGGATCTTTCATATGGCCTCGGGTTGGGCACTAACTGTTAAGCCCTAGTCTTAAGCTATTGTGTTGGTCGTATGCATGGCCATGTGGTCGAGTGTTAGGTCCCCCACACCCTAAACCTTCGATCTTGACTCTTGTACTATGGACCATGTTCGGTCAGGCTAGTCCCTGCCGACTGGGGCTTATCCCCAAAATTATGCCCACATCACAACAAAACAAAGTTTACCCAGATGGTTATTAAGTCCCATGGTGTAGCCTGAACGATTGGCAAGGATGGTGGGGTCGGTGGCATGACATGAGGTCTCTAGCTTGAATTTCGCGGAGGTAAAACAAATTTTTGAACCGATCCACATTGTCCAAATCCAGGGTGCCATGTGGTGCCCTTTGATTAGACCACATGTCACCCTGTGATTGACCATACAACCCAGTCACCAACACAATCAACTTCCCAGTGGACTTCCATGTCAACCTACCAAAGAAACTACCCAGTCAACGTTGTATGACACATGCCAAGCCCGAAGCCTACCACCTTACACCACATCACTATGTTGTATTGTACAGTCAGTTTCTCTACAAGTGCCATGTCATTGCCACCTGTCATCTATACTGCCACATGTCGAAATGTCATTGGGCCATGTCAGTGTTTGCAGAACCACATTTCACGTCCATACAGTGACACGTCTCACCTCTATATGGTGACACATGTCACTTTTTTACTAGTCCACATTGTTATCACTCCAAGAAACTCTTTAGGGTTGTAGGCTAAGAATGCTTGGTAACTTAAGAAATTTAATAATAAAAGTATGTGTAGAACAATGGGATAACAGAGAAGGCTAAGAAAAGGACAACTTGTTATGCATTTAAATAAACCAGTGCTTTGAGAGACCAAATATCAGTTACAGTAGATAAAAAGGTGTTGTTAGCACTTGGTAAATTTCCTAGAGGTTGACAGCAGAAGAAATCTACTAAGGTAACTTTATCCAACCACTTTTGAAGCTGGGATCTAGCCCTTCCAACTTTAGAGAGAGATCTCTCTATATGATTTAGCTATGGTTCAAATTTTAAATATTAGGCTAGGTAAATAAATAGGCTAGTTTTTGTTCTCGTAGTGTTTGTTGAGTTGGTTGAGACAGTCTACACATCCATTGGGCTATGGGGTCTGTGTTTTTAATAAAATATGAAATCCGAACTAGAAACGCAAAGGAAAACTTTCACAGGGCGAGATAATATAATCACTATATTCTTTAGTAGCAAAAATGATGAATAACAGAAAAGACGTGAAAGATAATTTCAACAAATAAGCAATTAAGAATTTCTTTATTGAAAAAACCAGAAGATAAAACACTAAAACCTTTTGAGTCAGAAACAGGGTATTCGAGATAAATTCTGCAACATTCCTTACTTCTAAATATTAGATGTAGAAAAAAATATGATAACAAAGTGAGAATAACATTCAACTTAGAGAGAAAAACATCACCAGTGAATACACGCAAGAATCCTGTAAAAGTGACTCTTTGTATTAATGGAAGATCTCTTCAAAAATATTACAGTCTGATAGCGTCAGGGTGTGAAGATGATAAAAAACCCCCAATACTTCGAAAGATGAAGTATTTATAACTCAAATTACAAACGATCCTGTCATTAATGATCAGGACATGCTAAATCTATTTTTAGCCTAACTAACTTAACAAATTGCATAAATCTAGGAATTGCTTGATGATGTGGTGTAACTGCATGTTGATTGTTGGGTGGGTTGTTGATGAAGCCTTTGCACTACCTCATCTGACTGGACAAATGACTGGATTGGGACAACTCATCTTCTACTCGATCATGTCATAGAGTTCCTCCCATCAAAGATGACTGGGGACGTTGACTTTGAGTAGCCTTCGATACACTTCGTCCATTTCTGTGTACTTGGTGAAGGTAGGCTTGGTGAGGAAGATGTATCGAATATCATGTTGGATACTAATGTCGCACTGAAGGGCATCTAGAAATTCTTTGCTAGTGATGCTCCCTTCAATTCCTGCAAACTTTGAACTATCCTTAGCCACATCATCCAAACTCTTCTTGTAATCTGGGAGTGTCATCAATTTATCATTGATTACCTTCAGACCAGGAAGACCTTTCTTCTGTAGAGCCTCAATATTACTAAAGAATCTTTGTACCCCTAGGTCCATGGCCTGAACCTTTTCTTCCAGCTGAAGCATTAATCCTCTCTTGGTCAAAAATCTTTTGACCTCAAGGATGGTCTCTGTTATGTCTTCAATTTTCAGCTCTTCCAGCTCTTCCCTGGTCTTAGAATTTAGGAACTTGATGATCTCATTCACCTGTGTTGGCATCTCTCCCAATTTTGATCTGATCTTCTCGATGGTCTGTTTGCTTCTCTGCACCAATTCATTCTACTCAAACATTATCTATATCATGGGCCATATCTCGTTCATGGACTTGGTGATGTCTATCCATACACTTTCTTTAACCTCAGCCAAAGTTTTTCCTACCACTGCTTGCTTCTGGAGTTGCTGTAACTCTTGTTTGAGTTGATCTGTCATCTACTTTTCCTTGGAGAGGCTGTTCTGAAAGGAATATTTGAGTTCCTGAAGGTTCTCAATCTCCTTTTTGAGCCTGTTGATCTCTATTTCCTGCAGGTTCATCTTTTCCATAGACTTATCCAGGTCGGTTGTCTTCTCCAGGGATTTCAATGGAGTCACAGATGGGACTTCTGTCACTGATGTTGTGATCACTCCTGAAATTGGAATAACACTTAATGGAATGACTTCCATTGGCTTCAGTTGCTCTTTCTGTTTTAATAGCTTCTCCATCTCAGCTTCCACTTCTTTAAGCTGTGCATTCTGCTCCATGAGCAACTTGAGCATTTCATTTTTCTCTCCTTCTTTCTCTGCTATCTCCTTCACCTGCGAATCCTCTGTGGGCAGGAGCTTCAATTGTTTCCTTAAGGAGGCTATGTCAGCATTCTTCTTCTTAATCATCTCCTCAGCTGATTTCACGTTCGAAGGATCGTAACTGATCTTGAGGACAAGTTCCTCCAAAGTCTTGATCCTATTGTCCTTGACAAAGGACGATATCTTCTCCAACTTTAGTTGTGTTTGAAAATTATTCAGGAACACTTGCAGTTTGGACGTAGTAGTGGAAGCATGCGCCAGCGTGTAAAAGACCATTTCCCTTGTCTACTTGTCCAGATCCATTTGATCGGCTGGATGCACATCCTTCGTCTGGAATTCGAAGGTGGCCCTTTTATAGTCATTGATCACCTTTGGATCTGGTACCTATGGCTAGAGGAATGCCATATGCATTCTTCCCTTCTCGGTGTTGAATGTCGATAGCAACCTATGTTTCACAGTCGATGTCCGCTTCCAGAACTGGGCGCAAGTATTGTTGGTCAGGGTCTGGTTCCTTTTCTTGATCAGCTCATACTTTTTGAAGATAGTCAGCTTCGGTCCCACCTTGCCTGGCTAGGTGGTAAATGGAGAATCTATAGATTTTTTCGGCAATGCTGAGGTTATGCCCTTATGGAGGCTTGAACCGAAGGGTGGCCTATCAAATTTGGTCACTGTAGTAGATGGGGCTTATTTTTCCCCCGGTTAGGCTAAGAACTGAAATAGTCTTAGGCCTCTTGGTATGCAGCTGGAATTCTTCTAACGATACCTCCGTGACAGGCAGAGATAAATATTGCCTAGGCCTTTTCTCTTTCGAGACCTGTGGCGTGGTTGTTTTTGATACAATGGCCGGGGGATCTTACAGTTCTACTTCGACCAATGTGTTAGGCTCCCATACTGTCTGGTTTGCAAATTTTTCAACTTCAGGCCTAGCTTCATGGACATATGGGATGTTCTTGTTTTTTACCCTCATCTCGGAGATGATCCCACATGGATCGTAATGCCATATAAATCTCATGAAGAACTTCATTTCCCTCAGGATCCTGTCTGCTTCTTCCCCAGTGCCACGATTGTTGTAGATGAAGGAGCCAATTTTCCCCTTGATTCTAAGCTGTTGTTTTCTCTTCAGTGACAGAAAATGGATATCATTGGAATTTATTATCTGCCTTATATATTCCAAAGAAAAAATTCTGATAGGAAGATACTTGGGCAGCTTATATGGTGCCAACTCACACCTATATACTCTGATCTCGGTGTAATATTGGTACAAATACCAATCCCCCGTCTTTGTGTTATCCGAGAGATGCAAGATCCTCTGTACTTCATCATTTATCTGAGGCTCGGGCCTACCGCCTAGCATACTTACCACAGGATGGTAGAATTGATCAATGAACTCCTTGAAACTGAACTCTGTGGAGTTGTGCTTGAGAAAGGAGGTCCATGCTGTCACTGCCTGGGGTCTACCATCTCCATCCATCTTCTGCATGGAAAAAATGAATTTGTCCACTTGGAAGAAGACGAACAAGTATGCTAGTATTGATGAGTATCAGAACATGCCTTCCGTGGAAAAATTCATGAACTTTTCGTGAATATTGTTTGCCAGGAATGTGCTGAAGTCAAATTGGGTGGTGGGCTTCTCATAGGTAGAGAAGATGGATAAAAATCCCAGAATGGGTTCATCTACCCACTGATCAAAATAGTATCCTAACAAGGCACAAAGGGATGAGATTATCTGGTTTCCTTTAATAGAGAACATGGAATAAGGATAAGGAGGATTTGTGGAGGGAAATTGAGCAGATGGGGGGAGAAAAAGCTCGAATATTTGAGCTCTTTGGGGGAAGGTCATTTTCTGGTATAATTCTGTAAGAATTTCCAGGTCGAAGGGTGATGCAGAGTTGACTCGGGGGATTTGCATCATCTGGTCGATAGATTTAGGTGTGATGAGGAAACGGATCTCTCCGGATGAGGAGACAATGACTCTTTGCTTGGGAATGCAGTGGGCTTAGCACTTGAGAGCGAATTTTGGAAAAGGGTGGATTTGAGGGAAGAGGTAAAGGGGTAAGTTGGAATCCCAGAGTCCGATTTCATCACTCTGGTCCAAGAAGACTTCCTTGAGTCGCGATTGAAGGTATGCAAAATCAAAATCGCACTTTGTATCCACGATTAAGCGGTCTTTGTCAACTAGTGGGATCCTGTCAAGGTCGACAGGAGGTGGGAGAAACAGATTCTCCTCTGCTTCTGCTTGTTGTTGGTCACTATAATTGCTTAATTAATTTCAAACAACCAAGTGAAACATAAATTATCAACCCAGGGAAGTCTTTTGTTTCAAAGATAGCTGCGCACTGTGTATGCTCAATTCCAAAAGCACTTAGTGTTGTAGTAAAGAAATCATTCTATCTAAACTTGCTAAAGTGAACTGAAGCTCTGAATTATATCACAGGAAAGAAATCTCCCTATTGCAATTCTTTATAGTTCAAATTAAGAATCCTGGATTACATTTAAAATAACATTGCAATGGGTAAGAACAACTATCTTGTAATCAGAGAACAGGA
>ML788594.1:275076-296746 GCA_009831015.1 Picea engelmannii | reverse complement strand
CCTTTAATCAAACTTCTGTTAACATAGAATCACCACACAAGATTGCTGATAAAAAGAATTACAAGTTTTACTCAATAACCAAGACAGAGTCAGTAGTGTTTCAGCAACGCAAAATCCATCAAACAGTGTTTCAGCAAATACTATTCAAACAAAATATAAACAGAAATTAAACAATCACACTTCTAACTACGGGGTGAATCTTGTGAAGAAGGTGGTCCCTCCCTTCTCACAAGATTCCCTTAAAATGGGAAAACTTAGAGACGAATTATCAAAGCAGTCTTCTATTCATCTGTTTGAAATATATCATTACAAATTGGAAAGATCGAACACGTCCCGCTTCTCTGAAGTTCTTATTACATAAAAAGTTGGATCCCTCGAATGGTGATTTCCCTTGAATTTAAAGGGAAATCCCATCGATACAATCATTACAAGGCAGATCTGGAACCTACACTGAATCGGATCTTCTTTCTAAATCAGCATAGGGTGTCCTATTCTCATGCAACCGAATGCTACTACAGGAGCTGAACAAGGCATTGCTGTTACGGCTGGTGTAACGGCTTCTTTACATAGCTGCTGATGTTGTTTCAGCATCGCAATTCACGGGCTGTTCCGGCCACGTGAATTGCGCCCTTGACTTTGTCGGTCTTGACTGCTAACTGTCAGGGCTCGTGTTTCAGCATCGTGGCGGTCTCCACTGTGTCTCAGCATCTATATTGAACTGGGTGACAGCTCCGTGTTTCAGCATCTGCATCCTTGAACCATGTAGCTGCTTCGTGTTTCGGCACATGCATCCTCGGACTGTGTAACAGCTCCGTGTTTCAGCATGTGCGTCCTCGGATTTGTGTAGCAGCTTTCGTGTTTCAGGATGGACTGTGTAGCAGCTTCCGTGTTTCAGCATCAGTTCAACAGTGCCTTTGGATAGTTCTGTGTTTCAGCATCGGCCTTGAATATTATTCTGCAAATATGGATACTTATGCACTTCTAATCAATGGTTAGGTAAAAAAGTAATGTAAAGTATTATGCAAATCAGATTAAACGTGTAGTAATGAGAAAGGACGTTGTGTACCTTGGAATGATCAGGTGGAGTGATAGTATAAGTCTAAATACAGGTGACGAAGGGTATAACAATGGAAAAAAGTATGGGCAAAAAGGGTACAATACGTGGTCCTAACACTTGTTTGGACTTTGGTGCCATTACTGCAACAGTACCTGCAAGAAAAACAATGTTAGTGGGGTGGCTGTTGGTGGGGGAAGATGATTGTAATGGAGGATAAAACGAGGTAAATCTCTCTGGTGTGATGAGTGGGTAAATGGTGATAATAGGAAGAAGAAGGGTATTTTTGAGTAAATGGGTGTCTGTTGGGCACGGGAGAGAGGTCAGTTGGTTAATGGATAGGTCATCCAGTAATAAATGGCCAACGAATCACTTAGAGTGTGAGATGGTAGGTGACGGTGACTAAGGGATACGGATGAGTGACGTGGCGGCTACCAATTGGGGTAAAGGTCATAGTGAGGAGGCTTGCCATGAGCGAATGGGGGGGAAGAACTGACAGCAGTTATGGTGACATCTAGAGGTGACGATGGTATGTCAGACAGTAGGAGATGATGGGAATCAGGGCCATTAGGTCGTTTCCATGTATAAAGAGGGGCCCGCTAGAGGAAAGATACCATTCCGGACCCCCCCCCTCAGTTAAAAGCAGAATAGTCGAGGGGGTCCAAAACAAATCTAGGGCCGTTGATCTGTGTGCCTGCTTCTGAGCCGCAGATCTATGCGTGTTGTTTATAACACATTTCGGACCCCCCCCTCCATTAAAGGAAGAATGGACGGGGGGGTCCAGAATCCAATGTTGACCGTAGATCTGCGTGCTCGATCCTGAGTTGTCCAGATGTGCACGAGTCTTATCATCAATTCCAGACCCCCCCCCCCTCCGTTAAAGATAGAACGGTTGGGGGGGGGTCCAGAAAGACCTGTCCACTGTAGATCTGAGCGGGATCATCTGGACTGCTGATATATGAATGGAGTATAAGTGAGGGCACGGAAAATACATGCACCGAGAAACTTAGGATAAGTGCTTTTTCACGGGCTTTCTCCAATGCTTTTCATGTCAACACCACCAAGGGGTTAGTCAAACGACCTTTTAAGCATCTAAAACATGGTGCAACATTGATCATCAAACTAGTTCTTATTGAAATAAAGCAATAAAGCAACTAGCCTATATTCTAACCTAGCTCCCTATGAAAATTGACCCAAATTAGACTGTTGGGTTAAGAATTTACTCTACCCTGGGGCTATCTGACCAAGATTAGACAGTCTGGCCATATTTATTCACTAATCTATCCTAGACGCTTTGGCTAAGATTAAACTGTTTAACCAAACTCATTCACTAACCCTATCAACATCAATTTAAAAGAACTTGGCCATGCTTGAAAGGTATGGACCAAGTTACTATTATTGCATGGGGCTTTTATTGAATTCTTTTATGCCCTCTTTTCTTTTCTTTTTCTTTTCTTTTCTTTCTTTCTTTTTCTTTTCTTTTCTTTCTTTCTTTTTCTTTTCTTTTTTCTTTTCTTTCTTTTTCTTTTCTTTTCTTTTTCAAATTATTTGCAGAATGAAAAATCATTTGTCAACAAAAACACTAGAGACAGATAATATCCCAGTCACCAGTTGATCCTATAACTTATAGGGTGATAACAGCGGCTCCACCTGGGGATGGTAATTTCCATGTGAAGTGCCAAGAATCCTGATTCCTGTCATTCTGAAAATTTTTGCCTAGTAGCCTTCGTTGATTGATTAGTTTTATTCTAAAAAATTGGAAGAACAGTGGTCAGCGGCTTAGGGCATTCTCTTTGGGCTTCAACCAACTGACTAATGTTATTCGCTTAGAAAATGCAGGAAAAAAATAAAAATGGTATGTACAATGGTGGGTGAAAACTCGAGTCTCTACTGAGGTGGTACATAATGTTTCAACATTCTGCCATTTACAGGTCCTCCTAACAGATCTATCCCATCAACGTTGTTTAGCAAGAAAGCGTTGTTTCCCTTGAATGCTTGAATCATGTATGGTCCTCTCCACAGACTATCAAATTTTCCATGCTTTCCCTTGTCTTCATTTCTAGCGTCCCATCTCAGCACCAAATCTCCTAGCTCAAAATCATCTTCCTTGGTTCTTTTTTCAAATATCTTCTTGATGCTTTCTTGGATTACCTGAGTCTTGTTGAAAACTTCTTCCCTAGACTATTGTAAATGAATCATCTGGTTGATCCTTCTCTGTGAGTCATTTGGCTCGACTTGTACATCTTAAAGTAACTTCATGACAGGGACTCCTAAGGAAGTGGGGAAAACTGCTTCTGTGCCATAGACCAGCTGGTATGGTGACATACTGATTAACCTTTTGGTGGTCAGTCTGTCAGCCCATAATGCGAACACCAACTTTTTATGCCATGATTTATTGTTTTCCTGCAACGTTTTCTTGATGATGTTCACCAAGGTTTTGTTTGAAGATTCCTCCAGCCCATTCCCCTGAGGGTAGTAAGCTGTGGAATGTCCCAAACCAATGTGATACTGGTTGCAGAAATCTATGAGTTTCTTCGACCAAAAAGCAGATGCATTATCAGTTATAATCTTTCTAGGACATCCAAAGCGAGACAAGATATTATTTTCAAGGAATTTGATAATAACAGAGTCAGTGGCTTGCCTGCTTGGTACTACTTCGATCCATTTGGTAAAATAATCGGTGGCAGTGAGAATCCACCTGTGTTGGCCTAAAGAAGGGGGGTGTATTTCTCCAATGAAGTCCAATCCCCATTGCTGGAAAGGGGCTTCAACTAAGATCAGTTTCAGAGGTAGAGGGAGGAGTGTCCTTTTGCCTTCAAGTAGTTGACATTGATGACATGCAGTCACTTTATGATGTACATCGGTGAATAGGGTGGGCCAATAGAATCCAGCTCTGAGTATTTTGTTGGTTGTGACCTTCCAGTTCAGATGGCCACCACATTCTCCTGCATGAAATTCTTGTAACATGTTGTCAGATTCATATTTCAATAAAAAATTTAACAGAATACCTCCAGGATCTTTCTAATACAAATTGCCTTCTAGAATACATAATTTTAAGGCTTTCAACTTTAAAAATATAGCTTTAGCCTTAGTCAAACCAGGGGGAGCTTGTAAATTTTGCAAAACAAATATAAGGTCTACATACCATGGAGAGTTTAGAAATACCTCTCTCACGCTTGGAGTCGCCATCTCGCCCTCTTCATCTGCTGCATCTAAGAAATTAATGTCAAGAGCATGGAAATTAGATTTAGCCATTAATTTTTCTAGGCCTTGACCTTTGATTAGTTTTGTAGGCTTAATTTCTATGTCATATTCTAAAATGACAGCAATCCATTTTCCTCTTCTTCCATCCAGATTGTCCCGGGTCAAAATGTCTTTTACTACCGAATTCAGAACATATGCAATGGTATGGGAATGGAGAATGTAGACCCTAAAATCTTTTATAGCTTTTACCAAGGCAAAAGCTTGTTTCTCCATTATCTTGTAATTCAGAGCAGCGTCTCTTAATGCTTTACTAAAGAAAGCTATGGGTTGTTCATACCCTTCGCTATTATTTTGTAGTAATACCGCTGCTATAGTATGTTCAGAAGTGAAAGAAAAAAGATAGAGATCCTTAGTAAAATCAGGACTGATCAAGACAGGGGCCTCTGTGAGTGCTCGTTTGACTTGTTCAGAAGACTGTCTGGACTCAGTGTCCCATTTTATTTTTACATCCTTTTTTAGCATATTTGTAATGTTTCTAAGGAGCTTTGCCAGATTGGGAATGAATCTTTGTAGAAAGTTTATTCTCCCGATAAAAGATTGTAATTATTTGATGTTTCTTGGGTGTTCTAATTTTTTTATGGCCTCAATTCTGCTGGGGTCTATTTTGATTCCGTCCTTGGAGATGATGTGTCCTAGCAGTTTGCCTTACTCTAGTCCGAAAAGGCTTTTCTTAGGATTTAAAGAAATCACAAACCTTCTACATTTCTCGAAGACTCGTTTGAGGTGTCGCAGGTGTTCATCATCAGATCGAGAAAACACAGTTACATCATCCAAATAGACGACAATAAACTTACTCGATTCTTCCACAAAGGCGATATCCATCGCTCTTTGGAAAGTGGCTCCAGCGTTCATCAAACCAAAAGGAATTTTCACATACATGAAAGTACCCCATGGTGTGGTGAAAGTAGTTTTTTCTTGGTCATCCGGGTGAACTAGGACCTAATTATAACCTGAGAACCTGTCTAGAAATGAGATTCAACTGGATCTGACCACCCTTTGTAGGATGTGGTCCATTTTGGGCAAGGGGTAATTTTCCTTCAGGGAGACCTTATTTAGATTTTGAAAATCAATCCAAAACCTGATTTCCCTGGATTTCTTATGTGTTGGGACCAAATTCGAGATCCATTTGGAAAAACGCAACGGGACTATGATTTTGGCATCATACATTTTTTTAATCTCCTTTTCTATTAGAGGGAGTAACTTGGGATTTATTCTCCTAAGTTTCTGTATGAATGGTTTTTGGTCTTCTTTTATTGGAATCCGGTGTTGTATGATGCTGGTATCGTAAGCTTTCAAATCCTCATAACCCCAGGCGAAAACATCCGAATATTCCTTGAACAACTCAATGTATTTGAGTTTTTTCTCAGGGGGTAATGATTTAGACAATTTAACCATCGTGGGTTTCTCTTCGGTCCCTATATTGTAGTCTTCTACCTCTTGTCCATTGGCTTCAATTTTTGGTTTTTTGGCTACGTCGTTAAAATCAAACAAGTCCTCTAAAGGAACTAGACCCCTAGGCAACACATTACTTTTCAAATGTAAGATATTGGCTTCCATCTCATCATCGCCTAATTGTCCCGAATCTACACTATTTACACTATCAATTTCAAAATCATATCTATTTACATTTTCATCTTCGTTCTCTAAATCTATATTTGTACATTCAAAATCATTTTTACACTGCAGAAAGTCTTCGATTTGATCATCGTTACCAAAAACTTTCTAGTACCTGATATTGTTGGGAACGGTTGGTCTGCATTTTACCTCTACCATGTATGGGCGAGTCGAGCGGAAATGAATTTTACAAGTGGCTGCTGACGTAGCCAATCCGTCCACCAAAATGTTTTGTCCCCTCGGCATTACCTGCAAGTCAACTTCAGTGAAACATCTCAGGGCATCAAGAACAAAATTCCTATAATCTCTAAGACAGGGATGCTTCACAGCATACTCACCTTTGATTTGCTCGATTATCAACTCAGAATCACCTCTTACCATAATCTGTTTGGCACCAACTTTTTTCAAAAGCTTCAGACCGAGCATCAAGGCTTCATACTCAACGATATTGTTAGTGCATTGGAAATTTAATTTGTAAGAGTGGTTTTCCGAATACCTGGTTCTGTGATTGTGCAGCCAAACTCCTGCTCCAGGTCCTTCTTTGCTTACTGGTCCATCAAAATCCATGCTCTAGAAATCTGTCGGTAGCTCTTCAGTTATCACATTTTTCTTCCTTGCTACCTCAATGATTTCTTGGCCTTCATCCTGACTAGATGTATCTTCTCCCAACTGAGTGTCTTTCTCTCCTATGTCACCATCATTGTACAAGATAAAAGAATCCAAGTCAAAATGAACGGAGTAAAGAGGATAGTTGTGCGGTTTTTCTTGGCTACTAACCATGTATTTCATCAATGTTTCTCTGTATAGCCTTCTTTGTTTCCCGAAAACTGGGATAGTGGCATACGACATGTCTAGCTGTAGGGTACCTCTCAACTTAGCCCCCCAAGACTGGGATAGCAACATTCCATACTTCAAAGGGATGTCTGCAACTACCACATCCATGACCATGCTCTTTGCAGGAATCTGAACCAAGGTGATACATAGGTCCTTGATCAGAACAATACATCTAACTTTACTGGAGTTGAATGAATGTAGATCTTTATAAGGTCTGGTGACCTCCAGTCCTAGTTCCTCCATCACTTCTTTAGGCATCAGATTGTGGGAAGCACCTGAATCTAGCATATCGTTATGCAAGATCAGGTCATGTATGTTTAGGTTGATCATCTATAAGGTTCACGGTATCTGAATGATTAAGGCCTTCATGCCTATGTCAGGTTCAATGGTCAGTGCTTTAATCACTTGTGAGCGATAAACGTCTTTGTTCATCAACTTAGAAAGTGGAATGGGAATTTTTACTTTGGCTAATTCCCTCTCAAGGCTGAAAGGTGTAGGAGATCTTCCTTAGCTCATCAATTTTGGTTTGTCCACCATACTCTTCTGGCCATAATTACTTGGTGGATTAATAGGTGAAACCTCGGGCTATGACGATCTTTTCAGAATAGTAAGGTTTTTCTTCACGGGAACTTCAACAGTGCTCTTTTCAGGAATCTTCTCGGCAGATGGCTCAGAGGCCTTCTTGGTTTCAATTACCTTCTTCGTTTCAATCGTATTTTTTGGGGAACTCCCTTCTGTCTTTTTACTCCACAAATTATACTGCCGATGTACCTCCAAAATGGCATTTTCGAATGCCTATTGTTCTGCATCTTCAGCTTCTTCACTTACTTTAGTTTGATTGAGAAGAAAAAGTTATTTTTCTTCTTGGGTAAGGAAAATAGCTTCGTTATCATGAATGCCCATGAGATTTATGTGAGTATCCTCTAGTTCCTCAATCACTTCCTCCCCTTCATTAGCATAATTTTCTTGTAGGCGAGGTTTGTTCTGTTGATCTGGACCTCTCTGCTCTCTTTGATCCCTAGGTTCTCTCTGTCTGATTTGAGGAGGGTTTCTCCTAAAGTTAGAGTTCTGAACCCGAGGAGCTGGTGGGTTTTCTCTTGGAGGATTTCTGTCTGACACAGTAAGTCTTTCCATCATTCTTTCCATTGCTCTGGCCAAGGAATCCAATTTGGAATCTAAGTTTGATGTGGAAGGTTCCTCTTTAATTGTGACTCTCCTCTCTGACCTTTGACGTGCCCTTTTTTCCAACAAATTGGCTTCCACACTTATTGCACTTTTCTGCATGTCTTCCAGGGTCGTAGAATTTCTTTTCCTTAGTTGGTATGACATGTCAGTGTCAAAATCATTAGGGAATTTTATCAACGCCAAACCTTGTGGAGGTTTGATTTTGGCTAGAATTGCATTGTACAGGTTATTGAAACGAGTGCAGTAATCTTGTACTATCTCACCTTGATTTCTTCTAATATTTTCATATTCTGACAATATTTGGAGAGGGTTTTCCTTTACCTCCCATTTGTCTAGAAAACTCCTTTGGAATACGTAAGGTCAAGGACTGAGGCGACACACAAACCTTTGTACCATTTTTTAACGTCACCTATCAAACTTTGGGCAAACAATCTCATTTGAACGTCAACCTCATCTACTTCATGCAGGTCAAAATAATCATTCATTTTATCAATGTGTTGTTGTGCGTTCAAAGGTCTTGTTGTGTCGAACTGTGGAAGTCTCATTTGATAGTCTTGGGGCATGGCATATCTAGCTTCCATGATGTGTGGAGGAGGTGGGATAACAAACTGGATGATAGACAAGGTAGCAACTGAAGATGAGGACGAGGAGGGACTGGATAGCACCAAGGGAGTGGTTTTCAGTTTAGCAGTGGGAGACAAAACTTCATGGGTTCAGGGTTGCAAAATGGTTGGGTCGAAAATGATTCCAGTCACAAAACTATCGAACCATGTTCTAACCAGGCTTTGTTGGGAAAAGGTGTCAAAGTCATAGTTTTGAAAGGTAATGGGTTCCCCTGAAAAGGGAAGGGACTTATGCAAGGGAGTGTGACTCACTGAGCCTTCAGCTACGGTCTTTTTCCTGAGCAACTATTCTTTGTTATCTGTCACTATCACCGGTTCTGGGTCTGGATGAGATCGAGTATAAACCTTTTTGGGAGCCATATTTCTTTTTGATTTTTTATATATATACTTTTTAGTTTTATGAGTTCGAAAATAATATGTACAAATTTTAATCAACCTCTAAACATTACTTTCTTCTCAAATTTGCAATGTTTCAGGAACAAAATTCAATATCTCAGGAACAAAATTTTTTCTAGGAAAAGAAAATGTGAAGTTATAAACTTTTAGTTATGTTCTGTCCCCAGTGAAGTCGCCACTATGTTAGCACTTGGTAAATTTCCTAGAGGTTGATAGCGGAAGAAATCTACTAAGGTAACTTTATCCAACCGCTTTTGAAGCCGAGATCTAGCCCTTCCAACTTCAGAGAGGGATCTCTCTATATGATTGAGCTATGGTTCAAATTTTAAATATTAGGCTAGGTAAATAAATAGGCTGATTTTTGTTGTCGTAGTGTTTTTCGAGTTGGTTGAGACAGTCTACACATCCATTGGGCTATGGGGTCTGTGCTTTTAATAAAATATGAAATCCGAACCAGAAATGCAAAGGAAAACTTTCACAGGGCAAGATAATATAATCACTGGATTCTTTAGTAGCGTAAATGATGAATAGCAGAAAAGACGTGAAAGATAATTTCAACAAAGAAGCAGTTAAGAATTTCTTTATTGAAAAAACCAGAAGATAAAACACTAAAATCTTTTGAGTCAGAAATAGGGTATACGAGATAAATCCTACAACATTCCTTACTTCTAAAGATTATATGTAGAAAACAATATGATAACAAAGCGAGAATAACATTCAACTTAGAGAGAAAAACATCACCATTGAATACACGCAAGAATCCTGTAAAAGTGCCTCTTTGTATTAATGGAAGATCTCTTCAAAAATATTACAGTCTGATAGCGTCAGGGTGTGAAGATCAACAACCCCCAATACTTCAAAAGTTGAAGTATTTATAACTCAAATTACAAATGATCCTGTCATTAATGATTAGGACGTGCTAAATCTATTTTTAGCCTAACTAACTTAACAAATTGCATAAATCTAGGAACTGCTTGATGATGTGGTGTAACTGCATGCTGATTGTTGGGTGGGCCATTGATGAAGCCTTTGCACGGCCTCATCTAACTGGACAAATGAATGGACTGGGACAGCTCATCTGCTACTCAATCAGGTCACAGAGTTCCTCCCATCAAAGATGACTGGGCACGTTGACTTTGAGTAGCCTTCAATACACTACGTCCATTTCTGTGTACTTGGTGAGGAATATGTATCAAATATCATGTTGGATACTGATGTCCCACTGAAGGGCATCTAGAAATGCCTTGCCAGTGATGCTCCCTTGAATTCTTGCAAACTTTGAACTGTCCTTAGCCACATCGACCAATATCTTCTTGTAATCTATGAGTGTCATCAATTTATCATTGCTTACCTTTAGACCAGGAAGACCTTTCTTTTGTAGAGCCTCAATCTTACTAAAGAATCTTTGTACCCCTAGGTCCATGGCCTGAACCTTTTCTTCCAGCTGAAGCATTAATCTTCTCTTGGTCAAAACTCTTTTGACCTCAAGGATGGTCTCTGTTCTGTCTTCAATTTTCAGCTCTTCCAGCTCTTCCCTGGTCTTAGAATTTAGGAACTTGATGATCTCGTTCGCCTGTGTTGGCATCTCTCTCAATTCTGATCTAATCTTCTCGATAGCCTGTTTGCTTCTCTGCACCAATTCATTCTTCTCAAACATTATCTGTATCATGGGCCATATCTCATTCATGGACTTGGTGATGTCTGTCCATACACTTTATTTAACCTCATCCAAAGTTTTTCCTGCCACTGTTTGCTTCCGAAGCTGCTATAACTCCTGTTTGATAAGAATATTTGAGTTCCTGAAGGTTCTCAATCTCCTTTTTGAGCCTGTTGATCTCTGTTTCCTGTAGGTTCATCTTTTCCATAGACTTATCCAGGTCGGTTGTCTTCTCCAGGGATGTCAATGGAGTCACGGATGGGACTTCTATCACTGATGATGTGCTCACTCCTAAAATTGGAATAACACTTAATGGCTTCAGTTTCTCTTTCTCTTTTAATAGCTTCTCCATCTCAGCTTCCACTTCTTTAAGCTGTGCATTTTGCTCCATGAGTAGCTTGAGCATTTCATATTTCTGTCCTTCTTTCTCTGCTATCTCCTTCACCCGCAAATCCTCTGTGGGTGGGAGCTTCAATTGTTTCCATAAGGAGGCTATGTCAGCATTCTTCTTCTTAATCATCTCCTCAGCTGCTTTCACGTTCGAAGGATCGTAATCGATCTTGAGGACCAGTTCCTCCAAAGTCTTGATCCTATTGTCCTTAGCAAAGGCTGATATCTTCTCCAACTTCAGTTGTGTTTGAACATTGCTCAGGGACACTTGCAGTTTAGACACAGTAGTGGAAGCATGCGCCCGTGTGTAAAAGACCATTTCCCCTGTCTGCTTGTGCAGATACATCTGATTGGCCGGATGCACGTCCTTCATCTGGAATTCGAAGGTGGCCCTTTTATAGTCAGTGATCACCTTTGGATCTGGTACCTGTGGCTAGAGGAATGCCATATGCATTATGCCCTTCTCGGTGTCGAATGCCGATAACAACCTATGTTGCACAGTCAACGTCTACTTCCAGAACTGGGCGCAAGTACTACTAGTCAGGGTCTAGTTCCTTTTCTTGATCAACGCATACTTTTCGAAGATACTCAGTTTTGGTCCCACCTTGCCTGGCTGGGTGGTCAATGGAGAATCTATATATTTTTTTGAAAATGCTGAGGTTATGCCCTTATGGAGGCTTGAACTGAAGGGTGGCCTATCAACTTTGGTCACTATAGTAGACGATCCTTCTTTTTCCCTCGGTCGGGCCAGGAACTGAAATAGTCTTAGGCCTCTTAGTATGTAGCTGGAATTATTCTGACGATACCTCCGTGACAGGTGAAGATAAATCTTTCCTAGGCCTTTTCTCTTTCGGTACCTGTGGAGTGGTCATTTGTGATATAGTGGCCGAGGGATCCTGCCATTCTACTTCGACCAATGTGTTAGGCTCCCATACTGTCTGGTTTGCAAATTTTTCAACTTTAGGCCTAGCTTCATGGGCATATGGGATGTTCTTGTTTTTGACCCTCATCTTGGAGATGATCCCACATGGATCGTAAAGCCATGGAAAGCTCACGAAGAACTTCATTTCCCTTAGCATCCTGTCTGCTTCTTCCCCAACACCACGATTGTTGTAGATGAAGGAGACAATCTGCCCCTTGATTCTAAGTTGTTGCTTTTTGTTTAGTGACACAAAATGGATATCATCAGAATTTATTATCTGCCTTATATAGTCCAAAGAAAAAATTCTGACAGGCAGATACTTGGGCATCTTATACGGTGACAACTCGCACCCATATACTCTGATCTCAGTGTAATCTTGGTACAAATACCAATCCCCTGTCTTTGTGTTATCCGAGAGATGCATGATCCTCTGTACTTCATCATTTATCTGAGGTTTGGTCTTGCCACCTAGCATACTTACCACAGGGTGGTAGAATTGATCAATGAACTCCTTGAAACTGAACTCTGTGGAGTTGTGCTTGAGAAAGGAGGTCCATGCTGTCACTGCTTGGGGTCTACCATCTCCATCCATCTTCTACATGGAAAAAATGAATTTGTCCACTTGGAAGAAGATGAACAAGTACGCTATTATGGATGAGTATCATAACATGCCTTCCGTGGAAAAATTCATGAACTGTTCGTGAATATTGTTCACCGGGAATGTGTTGAAGTCAAACAGGGTGGTGGGATTCTCATCGGTAGAGAAGATGGATAAAAATCCCAGAATGGGTTCATCTACCCACTGATCAGAATAGTATCCTAACAAGGCACAAAGGGATGAGATGATATGGTTTCCTTTAATCGAGAACATGGAAGAAGGATAAGGAGGATTTGTGGAGGGAAATTGAGCAGATGGGGGGAGGAAAAGCTCGAATATTTGAGCTCTTTGGGGGAAGGTCATTTTCTGGTATAATTCTGTAAGAATTTCTAGGTCGAAGGGTGATGTAGAGTTGACTCGAGGGATTTGCATCATCTGGTCGATAGATTCGGGCATGATGAGGAAAAGGATCTCTCCAGACGAGGAGATGATGTCTCTTTGCTCGAGAATGTAGTAGGATTGGCACTTGAGAGGGAATTCTGGAAAAGGGTGGATCTGAGGGAAGAGGTAAAGGGGTAAGTTGGACTCCCAGAGTCTAATTTCATCACTCTGGTCCATGAAGACTTCCTTGAGCCATGACTGAAGGTCTGCAAAATCAAAATCGCACTTTGTATCCGTGATTAAGCGATCTTTGTCGACCAGTGGGATCCTGTCAAGGTCGATAGGAGGTGGGAGAAATAGATTCTCCTCTCCTTCTGCTTGTTTGTACTTTGGCACCATTATTGCAATAGTACCTGCAAGAAAAAAAACATTAGCAGGGTGGCTGTTGGTGGGGGCAACTGATTTTAACGGAGGAGAAAACAGGGTAAATCTCTCTGGTGCGATGAGTGGGTAAATGGTGAGAATAGGAAGAAGAAGGGTAGTTTTGATTAAATGGGTGTCCATTGGGCATGGGAGACAGGTCAACTGGTTAACGGATAGGTCATCCAGTAATAAATGGCCAACGGATCACTTAGAGTGTGAGATGGAAGGTGACGGTGACTAAGGGATACAAATAAGTGATGTGGCGGCTACCGATTGGGGTAAAGGTCATAGTGAGGGGGCTTGCCACAAGCGAATGGGGGGGAAGAACTGACAGTAGTTATGGGACGTGAATATTTTGGGCAAGGTGGATGGTGACGTCCAGAGGCGATGATGGTATGTCAGACAATAGGAGATGATGGGACTCAAGGCCATTAGATTGTTACCACGTATAAAGAGGGGCCTTCCAGAGGAGAGATACCATTCTGGACCCACCCCCCCTCAGTTAAAAGAAGAACAGTCAGGGGGGTCCGAAAAAAATCTTGGGACATTGATCTATGCGCCTGCTTCTGCACCACAAATCTATGTGCGTTGTTTATAACACATTCCGGACGCCCCCCTTCATTAAAGGCAGAATGGACAGGGGGGTCCAAAATCCAATGTTGATCATAGATTTGTACGCTCAATCCTGAGCTGTCCATATGTGCGCGAGTCTTATCAGCAATTCCGGACCCCCCCCCTCCGTTAAAGATAGAACGGTCGGGGGGGTGGGGCGTCCAGAAAGACCTGTCCACCATAGATTTGAGCACGATCATCTGGACCGCTGATATATGAATGGAGTATAAGTGAGGGCGTGAAAAATACATGCACCGAGAAACTTAGGATAAGTTCTTTTTCATGGGTTTTCTCCAAGGATTTTCATGTCAACACCACCAAGGGGTTAGTCAAACGACCTTTTAAGCATCTAAAACATGGTGCAACATTGATCATCAAACTGGTTCTTATTGAAATAAAGAAATAAAGCAACTAGCCTATATTCTAACCTAGCTTCCTATGACAATTGACCTAGATTAGACTGTTGGGTTAAGAATTTACTCTACCCTGGGGCTATCTGACCAAGATTAGACAGTCTGGCCAGATTTATTCACTAATCTACCCTAGACACTTTGGATAAGATTAAACTGTTTATCCAAACTCATTCACTAACCCTATCAACATCAATTTAAAAGAACTTGGCCATGCTTTAAAGGTATGGACCAAGTTACTATTATTGCATGGGGCTTTTATTGAATTCTTTTATGCCCTCTTTTTTTTTTTTTTTCTTTTCTTTCTTTTTCTTTTCTTTTCTTTTTCAAATTATTTGCAGAATGAAAAATCATTTGTCAACAAAAACACTAGAGACAGATAATATCCCAGTCACCAGGATCCTATAACTTATAGGGTGATAATAGGTGTGAAGAATACCATTCAAGATAACCAAGTACAAGAGATGTAGGGTCATACAAGACAATAAAGAAACATCTAATTCATATCCATGAGCTATATTAGAAGATAACATATATGAATAACTAAAATGAACGGAATTAAATACAGAGTAGTGGAATATGTGAGCAATATTGATATGAAGTAACCAAAGGAGACTGTGATTCTTATAACAAAATAGAGTCAATGTACATAGCCAAAAGTGTATCCAGGATTGAACCCTTCATCTATCTTAATTCTATAGCTTTATAGCTTTACCTCATAGTTATCAGATCCTAAAACAATGGATCTGATTTTCTAAAAACAGAAAGCAAACTATATTTACAAGAAACTAGGAGTAGATCCTCAAAATGAGGTCAATCCCTATCTGATAATCCTCAAAATGTGGTTGAAAATTTGATGATGTGTAGCCTAGCCTTCCAAGGCTCTTTGGTTTGATCTCCTGAAGATGAAATTTGAGTTGGGTGATGTGTCTTCTTACCTTTGATATTCTGCCTTTAAAAAATATGGCAAATGTAGTTGAAAAACCTCTTTTTGACCTTATCCCTCAAAAATAGCCTTTAGATTGACTTTGATAATTCATTACCTGCTTATTCAAAGAGGTTTCATTCCATTCCAACTCAAAAATTTCCAATCTGAGCAAAATTTTGATGAATCTGGTCATACAGGCTTTCGGTTGTTAACTGTATGAAATTTTAAGCTTCTTATCCACCAAAAGCACTGCATTTTGGAGGTTAATGAGCATGCTCAGGCTCACCTAAACCACTGAAAAGCAATTTTTTTTCAAAAATAAAAAATATTTTTTTTTCGATTACCTGTATGGTTTCAAGGCTTCTTGGATGAAGTTCCCTTCTCCCTGACAGGGCTTGTGACTTCCTCTTGATGAATACTAGCCTATATTTCTTCTTCTATGGAGGTGGAAACTTGGGCTAGGGTTTCCAACTTTGTATGATCCTGAGTTGGAGGTTGGCATTCTTTTATTTTTAATCTCATAAGTCTTAGTTGCCTGTACAACTTCATGTTCTCCCTTATCAATACCCTGTTCCTATCTTTGATCTTGTCATGCTTTTCCTTGACAGTTTTATTAATGTTATGAAGTTATTCATTTCTTTCTGTCAGATCTGTATTTGTATTTTTGATAACCCTTATTAAAACTTCCATTTCGTAGATTTGTTGCAGAAGTTTCCTCACTTTCTGAGTCCTGGAAGCTTTGGGTTTTCTCGAAGAAGCTCCTACTAATGATTGATTTTATTCCTTTGGAGGAGTAGGAGTAGGTAGGTTTGGGTATTCATCAGAAGCTGTATCAGTTTGCTTCTCTCCTTGTGCCTCATTATGCTCTAGTTCATGTTCATAATCTGAATATGGGAGGTTTAAAGGATTATCCTCCATGGCCAAACCTTCAGCCTTTTCTCCTTCCTCAAACTGTAATTTTCTCTTTGTTTTCTTCTTCTTGGCCGAGGAAGATTCTACTTATTGTTTCAAGGGTGAAATAGCCCTTCATTTCCTTTGACTACTCTTGGGAGTAATAACCTTCCTTATGGAAGTCTTCTTGCCCTTGTCCTCTAGTGGTTTGTTAGTCTAGAATTCATTCCAGAAGAGAAAGTAATTCGATGCAACCTTCTTCTTCTTCAGAGACTCCTTGATAAGAAGAGTAATGAGTTCTTTATGGGACAGTCTGCTTGCCACCTTAGTGGGCTTAACTTTTACCTGCTTGGCCATTTTGGTGAGAGTCTTGTGGAAGTAAAAAGGTAGATTAATTGGATCTCTTCCTGTAAAATGGTTTAAAATATTAAAGTGATAGAACATCACTCTATTGTACCACCCTTCACATGTTATGTAACCAAATATTGCTTTCAACAAGAACTGCCACTTTGGTCCCAAGTAAGACATTGGAATATCCTTTTTCCAGATCAAATCTTTGTGTACAGGTAGTAGGTATGACCTAAATTCAATGTTTAAAGGTATGGTAGACTTGAACCAATAGTCTCCTGACCTAGGTAAACCTGTATACTCGACAATGGAAGATTCATCAATGATAAACTCCTCCTTTCCTATTTTAGCAGACCTCCCATCATAAGAAATGGAAAAAGACTCGGTCACTTGTTGATGAAAATTGGTTAGTTTTTCACAATATGAAAATACCCCAGCCTCTTTGAAGAATTCTGCCACCTCTGGGTGAGCTTCTAGGTACCAAACCCCATCAAGTTCAGCCCTTAGGGCTGGTCCATATTTTGACATTTTTAAAAATGCTGATGTGTCCCAGTCAATTAGGAGAATATGCATGCAAATAGGGACAAAACTTGAAACTTTAGGAATAGGTCAAGGTATGGTATGACTCAATGAATAGAAGGTGCGACTCATCAAACAAAGAGTATAATTTGATAACAGAATCTATGACAGAGGATTTAACTCAGAGATAATTTAGAAACAAGGTATATAATTCAGAGTAAGAATAATGACCATAGGTATGGCTTAGCATCATGATTTAACCAAAACTTGATTCAAACAACCAGTAAACTAGATTTAAGCCGAGACTTATTTCTAGGTAAGAGACAATATAGAATCTCATATGACCAAATTGAAACTACCTGATGACTAGGTTGAATGATTCGGTTTGACACCTGGATGATTGATCGATCGCTGAACTCGAGACTTTAATCACCATCTTTCCATAGTGAATGGTATTTTGAAATCTGCTAATGTGCCTGATTGAGAGAATTACGGGATTGTGATATAGATGACAGCTCTCAGACTCAAAATGAAATTAAATGGAAATTAAACAGAGCTAAAAATAAATCATCATGATCTTGTAATCCCGTGGCTGGCAGGGGCTGGCTGTATTAAAAATCCACTTGATGTATCCTTTCTGTTATGTGAAATCTCATATAAGTTTATGTGCCTCACTGAAAATTGATGACAACTGACAGTTGAATGCTTGGAAGGTGTTTCGGCATCTATTCATCTACAATTCTGCAATGATGACATGAAAACTCGCCATTTGACATGACTTTTGGCGGCTAGGAATCATAATCACGCTCGCTTGACATATGGCTCATGCCAAAGCATGAGGATTTTTATTTGGGCGTGAAAACACTTTCGGTGGTTAAGGACTCCTTTTTTTTCTCCTCTTAACCACCGAAACTTGAGGTTTTAGATTTTGAAAGCCAAGATAAAAAAAAATTATTTTTCCAAGTTTATAATTGAAAGTAGACCATATAACATACCTCAAAAATTTAGAAATGAATTTTTTTGGACCTCTTCCTATCAGTGTATCACCTAAAATTTGACAAAATGATAGTGCTATTTTAGGAGATAACATATGGCTCCTACTCGGGGATGGAATCCTCCCAGTGAGGTTCCAAGAACAAGTAGTTCCAGTCGCCTTATCGGTTGGGCTATGGGGTTATGTGGCCAGTGCAATTGGTAGCCTGCTTTGCTTATTCAACCAAAATCTGAAAACAATATTTTCATCGCTTTGAAGTTGCAGTTCTATTGGGCATGGAGTCATCTGTCTGCCTTTGGCATTGGGCATGGAGTCATCTAATGTATGAAAATGTTCTTCAGCAAACCTGTAGCCTGAAAACTTGTAGCTTGCCTGTAGACTGCCTGTTTATTCAACAACCAATAACTAAAAGAATCTACTTGCTCATATGAAGAGTTTATTCTCCTATATACTCCTACTCTAACTGCTACAAATACATGTTTCAGGTATATACAAATTTCCAAAAAAATAATTCAAGAAGCAAATTTCTTGACCCATCGTTATGTATACAACAAGGAGCATGGAAGGAGAACAAAATATACCACAAGAGAATTGCAATCGGCTCATGTTCACTGCTGCAAACCATGATGCCAAATGCTGTAATATATGACATCACTGAAAACCGTGAGTCCATCCATATAGCAACTGGATCATAAAATTTATGTATGACAATACCTTGCTGTTTAAAGTCGAAAAGCCGCTTTCTTGTATTAGTTCCATGATGTTCCTGATCTGATCTAGGACTATTTCCATATGCAATCTGCTCTTTATCATCTGGAATCTCAAAAGACATAACCTTTGAATCTTTCAGAAAAGTATCATATTCAACCACATATTTTCCAACACAATCATATTTTCCATTAATTTGATGAAACAAATCATATTCATGACATAATTCTAGAGAAAGGACATCGGCTGTGAAAACTGAATGGTTGACTTCAACTTGATGTTGTTCTTCGATAGGCAAATAAAAAGGCTCTTCAAGATCAGATCCATAGCTATCATATATAGGTTGGCTGCTGCTCAAATCAACATCATTTGATATAGAAATCTGATCTCCTTCGTCTGCATACTTATCAAAGATAGGTGAACAAAAAACCTCTGTATCTGGTAAAGAAAGACAAGCAATCTTCAAATCCTTCTCATTAGTCACAGGCAGAAAAATGTCATAAGAAACCTCTTCAAAAATTTGAGAACAATCCTCTTTTATAACTGATTCTTCATACAGATCAAAGGAAGCATGTGCAACAGAGATAAGATTTGATGCATCTACAGATATATAATTCTCATTATAACCATTTGTATCATGAAGATCTTTCTTAACAACATAACTTTCATCTCTACAAACATAAGAATCAACTGCTTCCTGCTGAACATGCTTTTCAAATTCATCACAACATTCTTTAAAGAGACTTTCATCTGAAAATTCATCTTCTTCTTCCCCTACCCTATAATCCTTTTCATTTTTGTTTAAAGTAGTAAGTACATAAGAAGAACAATCCTGAGAATCTTTGATCACACAATCATCAATATTCACATCAACTCTATCTTGAGGATCTTCCTCTTGAACAACAATAATAGAAAGAATTTCATGTTCACCATTAGAAGAATAAACATTTTGAATATGTGAATGAAATTCTTCACAACAACCCTCAAGAATAATTTCCCGAGAAAAATACCTTTCACATCGATGATGGAATAATCTATGAAATTCTTTTAAAGAAGATATGTTAGAAGGAGGTAAATATCGATACCATTTGCAAGCATCTCCTTCTAATGAGAAGACAAACATCTTCATGAGCACATCCTCATGATATATATCCAGCTGAATCATGCATTGATGAAATATGACGAGATGATCTGAAGGATTATCTTCTTTCTTTTCTGCAAATCTTGGAAGGTGATCTCCCCAAATATCTATAGAAGGAATTGGATGTGGGAAACTAGGAACTCTTGAGAAGTTAAGAGGTGCAAACCTCTGAGCCAAAAGAGCTGCAAACGCTTTTGAAATTTGATTATTTTGGAGTTTCCACTGAATCTATCCTTCATGGAGTCACCAGCTAGATGATTACAACCAAATAATGTCCAGACTTTGTCTATCATCAAAGCTGGATCTTGTCGTCTCCCAAGGAAGCTGAGCTTCAATCTCCTCTCCCCGACAATGACGCCAATTTGTTATCACTCCAAGAAACTCCTTAGGGTTGTAGGCTAAGAATGCTTGGTAACTTAAGAAATTTAATAATCAAAGTATGTGTAGAACAATGGGATAACTGAGAAGGCTAAGAAAAGGACAACTTGTTATGCATTTAAATAAACTAGTGCTTTGAGAGACCAAATATCAGTTATAGTAGATAAAAAGGTGTAAAGAATACCATTCAAGATAACCAAGTACAAGAGATGTAGGGTCATACAAGATAGTAAAGAAACATCTAATTCATATCCATGAGCTATATCAGAAGATAACATATCTGAATAACTAAACTGAATAGAATTAAATATAGAGTAGTGGAATATGTGAGCAAGACTAATATGAAGTAACCAAAGGAGACTGTGATTCTTATAACAAAACAGAGTCAAAGTACATAGCCAAAAGTGTATCCATGATTGAAACCTTCATCTATCTTAATTCTGTAGCTTTATAGATTTACATCACAGTTATCAGATCCTAAAACAATGGATCTGATTTTCTAAAAACAGAAAGAAAACTGTATTTACAAGAAACTAGGAGTAGATCCTCAAAATGAGGTCAATCCCTATTTGATAATCCTCAAAATGTGGTTGAAAATTTGATGATGTGTAGCCTAGCCTTCCAAGGTTCTTTGGTTTGATCTCCTGAAGATGAAATTCGAGTTGGGTGATGTGTCTTCTAACCCCTGATATTCTGCCTTTAAAAAAGATGCCAAATGTAGTTGAAAAACCTCTTTTTGACCTTATCCCTCAAAACTATCCTTTAGATTGACTTTGATAATTCATTACCTGCTTATTCAAAGAGGTTTCATTCCATTCCAACTCAAAAATTTCCAATCTGAGCAAAATTTCGATGAATTTGGTCATACAGGCTTTCGATGGTTAACTGTATAAAATTTTAAGCTTCTTATCCACTGAAAGCACTGCGTTTTGGAGGTTAATGAGCACGCTCAGGCTCGCCTAAACCACCAAAAAAGCATAAGTTTTTCAAAAATCAAAAATTCAAAATTTTCGATTACCTGTATGGTTTCAAGACTTCTTGGATGAAGTTCCCTTCTCCCTGACAGGGCTTGTGACTTCCTCTTGATGAATACCAGCCTATATGTCTTCTTCTATGGAGGTGGAAACTTGGGCTAGGGTTTCCAAATTTGTATGATCCTGAGCTGGAGGTTGGGATTCTTTTATTTTTAATCTCAGAAGTCTTAGCTGCCTGTACAGCTTCATGTTCTCCCTTATCAATACCTTGTTCCTGTCTTTGATTGTTCGACAACACAGGTATTCCAACAGAGGACGAACACCTTCAGTAACCACTCACATAACCAGATCAAAGATCAACACACCGATGTTTTCGCGTGGTAAAACCCCTACGGGGAAACATCCACGGCCCCAGCCAACGCGGCC
>ML788594.1:213579-269299 GCA_009831015.1 Picea engelmannii | reverse complement strand
TCTATGTCGGGAACATATCGTGACCGTCGGATTTCCTAACTACAAATGCATACTAATGCATACTAACGAAACACACTTTTACCTAACGACATATTAGACCAAGTAGATCTTAACTAACTCCTAAGTGTCTAAATATCCTAACATTGATCTTGTCATGTTTTTCCTTGATAGTTTTATTAATGTTATGAAGTTCTTCATTTCTTTCTGTCAGATCTGTATTTTTCTTTTTGATAACCCTTATTAAAACTTCCATTTCGTAGATTTGTTGCAAAAGTTTCCTCACTTTCTGAGTTCTGGAAGCTTTGGGTTTTATCGACAAAGCTCCTACTGATGATTGATTTTGTTCCTCTGGAGGAGTAGGAGTAGGTAGGTTTGGGTATTCATCAGCAGCTGTATCAATTTTCTACTCTCATTGTGCCTCATTATGCTCTAGTTCATGTTCAGAATATGAATATGGGAGGTTTAAAGGATTATCCTCCATGGCCAAACCTTCAACCTTTTCTCCTTCTTCAAACTGTAATTTTCTCTTTGTTTTCTTCTTCTTGGCCGAGGAAGATTCTGCTTGTTGTTTCAAGGGTGAAATATCCCTTCATTTCCTTTGACTACTCTTGGGAGTAATAACCTTCCTTATGGCAGTCTTCTTTCCCTTGTCCTCTGGTGGTTTGTCAGTCTAGAATTCATTCCAGAAGAGAAAGTAATTCCATGCAACCTACTTCTTCTTCAGAGACTCCTTGATAAGAAGAGTAATGAGTCCTTGATGGGACAGTCTGCTTGCCACCTTAGTGGGCTTAACTTTTACCTGCCTGGCCATTTTGGTGAGTGTCTTGTGGAAGTAAAAAGGTAGATTACTTGGATCTCTGTCTGTAAAATGGTTTAAAATCTTAAAGTGATAGAACATCACTCTATTTTACCGCCCTTCACATGTTATGTAAACAAATATTTCTTTCAACAAGGACTGCCACTTTGGTTCCAAGTAAGACATTGGAATATCCTTTTTCCAGATCAAATCTTTGTGTACAGGCAGCAGGTATGACCTAAATTCAATGGTTAAAGGTATGGTAGACTTGGACCAATAGTCTCCTGACCTAGGTAAACCTGTATACTCAGCAATGGCAACTTCATCAATGATAAACTCCTCCTTTCCTATTTTAGAAGACCTCCCATCATAAGAAATGGCAAAAGACTCGACCACTTGTTGATGAAAATTGGTTAATTTTTCACAATATGAAAGTACCCCAGCCCGTTTGAATAATTCCGCCACCTCTGGGTGAGCTTCTAGGTACCAAACCCCATCAAGTTCATCCCTTAGGGCTGGTCCAAATTTTGACATTTTTAAAAATGTTGATGTGTCCCAGTCAATTAGGAGAATATGCATGCAAATAGGGACATAACTCGAAACTTTAGGAACAGGTCAAGGTATGGTATGGCTCGATGAACAGAAGGTGTGACTCATCAAGCAGAGAGTATAATTTGATAACAGAATCGATGACAAAGGATTTAACTCAGAGCTAATTCAGGAACAAGGTATATAATTCAGAGTAAGAATAATGACCATAGGTATGACTTAGCATCATGATTTAACCAAAACTTGATTCAAACAATGAGTAAACTAGATTTACACTGAGACTTATTTCTAGGTAAGATACAATATACAATCGCATATGACCGAATTGAAACTACCTGATGACTGGGTTGAATGATTCGGTTTGACACCTGGATGATTGATCGATCGTTGAACTCGAGACTTTAATCACCATCTTGCCATAGTGAACGAGATTTTGAACTCTGCTAATGTGCCTGGTTGAGAGAATTACGAGATTGTGATATAGATGACAACTCTCGGACTCAAAATGAAATTAAATGGAAATTAGACAGAGCTAAAAATAAATCATCATGATCTTGTAATCCCGTGGCTGGCAGTATTAAAAATCCACGTGATGTATCCTTTCTGTTATGCGAAATCTCATATGAGTTTTCGTGCCTCACCGAAAATTGATGACAAATGACAGTTGAACTCTTGGAGGACGTTTTGACATATATTCATCTACAATTATGCAATGATGACATTAAAACTTGCCATTTGACATGACTTTCGGTGGCTAGGAATCATAATCACGCTCTCTTGACATCTGGCTCGTGCGAAAGCACGAGGATTTTTATTTGGGTGTGAAAACACTTTTGATGGTTAAGGACTCCTTTTATTTCACTTCTTAACCACCGAAACTTGAGGTTTTAGATTTTGAAAGCCAAGACAAAAAATGATGATTTTTCCAAGTTTATATTTGAAAGCAGACCATATAACATACCTCAAAAATTTATAAATGAATTTCTTTGGACCTCTTCCTATCACCTAAAATTTGACAAAATGACAGTGTTATTTTAGGAGATAACACACATCACGTCTGAAAATGGAAAAAATGAGTGACAAGTGTCACCTTATTGGCACAGGGGTAGACCCAGGGTTCAATGCTTCAAAAGTGCACCAACAAAACCCTAAATACCAGCCCTTTCAGTAACACCTGCGAAGTAGGCGAAGTCTCACCTGAGGTAGAGGTAGGGGGGGTTACAGGACTCAGGTGTCTGTAACTAAGATGGGACACATATATGTGATTATAACACTTCACAGATTACTTAAAAGATATCATGCATTAGCTTATCAACTTTATTCACATCGTAGAACAAACACTAAGATTAGATCGACACAGTAATAATGACAAAATACACATCGCACTTAGCATCATAAGTTAGATCTAATACATCTAACATAAATAAAACTCTAAGAATTCATAGATCTATCTATCATACATAACTATCCATGCACTAAGAATATTCACAGCATAAACATCATAGCACAAAGAAAACCATCAACACATGATATACATGGTTCGCCCCAGTGTGGGGTTACACCCACCAACCACTTCTTATTCTTTATTAGGCTTCAATCTCTTACATTCGTCTTCTCTTGTGCACCAAGCCACAGAGACAAGATTTTCACCGGACATGTGATCTATGCACTAAGCACCAGATCCACCTTCCCAAAATTAGGTCAAGGCACAGAGCCAACTCCTCTATCAAGCATAGAGCCTTACATACATGTTCTGTTGCATAAAGTAACTCAGAACTGCTTGCCTCTTGCACTTATCCAATTACATGCCCCTCACTAAGCTACTTCTACCTTAAAATCTTTTCTTATTTATACTTTTACATTTTCTTACAAAGAGGCCTAATCATGGGTAAACCCATGGGATGACATCACATAAACCCTAATTAACCCCTTGTTGGGTCCACAAAACAAGTGATATCCCACGATCTTAGCTCCGGCTGGGCCCTCCATATTCGACCACCTTATCGAAGTCCAAAAGGTTGTAAAACTTGACCGATGTTTCCTCAAAACTTGGTTGAGGGTCAATAGGATTCCAACACTCACCTATGACTCATCCTGAGTCACTCAGATCTGGGCAACGCTGCTTCGAAGGCCTCGATCTTAGATCGATCCACCTTAACTTACTGCTTCACATGAGCCTTCTGCTCAACAAACCCCTGGATCATCTGCACTATAACAAACCCTTCCAAGCGTTGTTCCACTGTCACAACCACTTGGTTAAGTTGTGAACCTTGTCCTTCGATCTCTTCAAACACTGTGCAGGATTCCTCCTGCATCGGTTGTAGTCTCTGTGTGACTTCCATCACTCTGACCTGGATGGCAATAATCTATTTTTGGGCCACACGTTGTTCTTGTGATATCTTCATTCTCTTGACTGCAGTGAGTGATTTCATCTAAGCTTGAACTTTCAGTGTCGGTTGTTGTACCTCCTGTAGCTGGACTTCTAACTTCCTAAGCTCTATATATTTTGTGAGGCATTCGTAGTTCTTCACACTTATGTCAATTAACTTCTTTCATTCTGAGGTGAGGGCTCTGATCCTTTCCACCACACACTTAGCGACTTCCTCCCTCTGGTCATGCACTTCCTACAGAGTGCTTGGTACTTCTTGGATCTCCAACTCCGTTACCCTTGCTTGAAGCTATTGGATAGCCTTAGTGAGCTTCATCACTTGAACCTCGAGTGCCTCATGTTCCTCCTATGCCAAGTCTGGCACAAAGCGAAGTGATTTTCTCACCGCTTCTTTGACTGTAGTCTTCTTTGCAAGAAATTATTCATTTTCCCTCCATATCTTCGCTTTGTCTTCCTTGAGAATCACCTGGAACTCATATTTCTCATTTTCATAAGCAGTTACACAGTACCGCACAACTCGTAGTTGCTCTAAGACTTCCTCTTTCTCTTTTTTCAGGGCTTCTGTAGCCTGTTCCTTTTCTTCTTGAACTTTCTGATGCCGAGCCTCTGTTGCATATGCAAGTCTTCAAATTTGGGTTGGTTCATCCCCAAACTCTGCAGTATCCAACGAGGAAGGCGTGGTAGGTATTGCATGGTTCAATTGAATGGCTCGCTGAAGTTCCTTCAGTTCCCTCTCAAATATTACATACAACTCTTCTTTATTTATGCCATATCTTTGTAAGAGGTCTTCGAACAAATCCTCCATTGCTCTACGGACTAGACCAATGTCACCCTCCGTGAGTGTGGCCTCCATCTGGGGCTTGCTGGTGTGGGTTTTCTTTCTTGCTGAAGGTTTTTGCGGAGAAACCTTCCTCTTATTTAATGTTTCTGTCTCAGTAGGGGGATCCTTCGGTAGTGTAGCTTTTCATTCTCCTTGTTTTTCTCCTTCTTCCCCTCCTTCTCGATTTACTTTGTATCCTCCTCCTCCTGCGGGTGAGCTAGGTCCACTTTCTTCCGAGGCGTTGTTCTCCTCATCAGTCTATACATCTTGGAATTCCTCCTTTTTCTTTTTATTCTTTGCACTTGTCTTTGTCTGTCCTGCATTCTTGATCTAGGTGACCAAGGGGATTCCTATGATGTTAGGGTCAGAGAGTTCTACATCATCGATCGATACAAAGAAATATTCTGGCCACTCCTTCATGATCCTTTACATGTCTTCATCGGTCAGGTCGTAATAGGACTGTAAATGTTCCTTGCTATAATCCATGCATGCAGTGATATAAATAAAATGTGTATCTGTGTGGAACTTAGCTAGTGGTCGGTACTGGTGCAAGGTGTGCAGTGTCATGCGTGGGAACAACTCAATATAAACCTTCAGTTGCTAATAGTAGGCATGGAGCACTATGTTCAAATTCCATTCCTTCGAAATATCATTTGTATACCATAAGATGGAGAACAGTGTGGCCAATGACTCTAATAGTTCAATCTATATGAAGGTAGCTCCTTCAAACATTTGCAAAGTGAAAAATGTGATCAACACAAGCAACCAGCTGAAATGGAACTCGTATCCATGATCTTGCACTTTGCAATAGTCTTTCTTGAGCTCGTTGATGAGGTATCTCGCCCAATTCATTTGCATCCCCTTGATACATTTCCCTGCAAGGTCCACAACGAACCCAATGACTTGCATGGGGTGGTTCTTTCTAACGAGCTTGCCAGCTGTGAGTTGGCAAGCTAGGCGCATTGTGCCATCCTAGATAGAGGCTACATTGTAGCCTCATTTTCCCTTCTCAAATTTTCCATATGCTTTCTTTATGCACTATGCCAGGGAGCGATCTGAAGTCTATCCTGGGTTAAATTGTTGAGGGTTGTGTCCTTGCATGCTCAGTCTTGTGATTAGGTGGATCAACACTGGATCCACATTAATGTGCCTATCGAGCCACATGTATCCTCCATGATAGAACAAAAAGAGGAGTTTAATGCAAGCGTTAACCTCTTGATCTTGGCCAAAATGGAGTATCTTCATGATGTTCATCATCATGGACTGCGCCAACTCCTTTATCCAAGGTAGGGAGACTATGTGAGGCTTCTTCCCAGTGGTCTTCATCAGGTATCTGTGAGGCATGAGCATGGTGTAGTTATTTCTATCTCCCAGGTTAAATTCGTTGTTCTTCAGAGATGGGATCTATCCCAACTGGATTCCAACTATGCATATCCCCTTTAGGATGTACGTGGTGATCAAAATGTACTTGAAATCCCGTGGAATGTTGTCATAGTTAATCACACGAGCCAAAGGTGGGATATAATCCAATAAGACCAACGGGATCTGCTTCTCATTATCCAGATCGTTGCGTTGCTTACTTCGCTTCTCAGTAGCGGGGTTGACATGGACCAAAAGATGTTCAGTCGAGGGGGAATCTTGTAGTCCCCTAGTCGACAATGCATGTATTCCTTCATACATTGCTTTATTAGCCATAAAATTCTTCAGAACCTCTTCGACAAACTTCTCTAGCTCATTGCGCTCGGTCAACATTCTCACTGTTAACAAATAGGTCAGGGTAGGCGAACAAATAACGGGGTAGGAAATGGAAAATGATGTCTGATAACATGGATTTGACACACAATCACTTCTATTCTTGTGTTAGATAATCATGGGTAGAAAAAAGTGGTCCCGGCGCAACGTTGAATGGGTTAAATAAGTGAGCATTGTAACGGATTCTTCCAACAGGCAAGACTTCTTGCATCAATGTGAGTTTCTCCATTATAGCACGGTCTCAACATGCCAAATGCATTCTATTCACCCATAAATGTGTTTCCTATCCGTTCGGAGCATCGTTCTAACGATTGGGGTGCCTCCAACGGTCATATAGCTTCATCGGGGTGAAGTCCTATTCTGTGTGGTTCTACTATTCCGGCGAGGTTTAGAGCCTGCAAGCCTTCCTCCTGTGAATTCTTCTTTGTAACTTCTAGTAGCTTTTCTAACTTGTCTTTCTTCTTACTGAGATTCCTTGCCTCTTTCCTGTGATCCAAGTTTCTCTAACTGTTTCTGGATTTATCTTTCCATTCATATTCTTATCTTTGCTTAGTGTAGTAGCTTCGCATTGCTGATGTGATTTCAAAGGGTTCAAAGGTAATTCTAGGGTGGGTATTATTCTCTCTTGCGTAGATAGGTACTTCAAACCTTCTTGCATTATTTTAACCTTGACAACTAATTCTCTTTCCTTTTGTTTCTTCAACTCAACTTCCATTCTTCTATCAATTGATCTATTTTTCTAGCTATGAAATCCCTTAATTATTGCTTTTTATTTTCTATAACTTGTTCTTCTGCTTTCCTTCTAATATGATCTTTCTCGATCCAAGTATTTCCTAACAAAAGTGGGAACGGGGCGTTGTTCTCAACAAACCTAATAACTTCAAATTCCTCTTCAGTGGATGTTCCATGGGTGATAACAGGTGTTAGCACTCTGTAATTTTCCTAAGGCTGTAAGGAAGTCACAAAGGCAACATCAAAACCACTTCGAGTCTTGGATCTAGCCCTCCAAGACTCAGAGAGGGATCTCTCTACCTGATATAGGTTTGTTTGAGGAGGTATTAGGCTAGTTATGAAGAACATGGGTTGGAGTTTTTGAAAATATTTAGATGAGGATGTGGTTGACGAGTTTCTCAGATCACCATTGGGCTATGGGGTTTGTTTATAAGACAATGATCAAATCAAATCAAGAGCTAAATGTCTCCACAGGGCAAGATAGTAATAGTTTTTGGATCAAATCAAGTTTAAAGGGTGTCGATTTGAGGAAAAATGGGGAAGAAAAACTGAGCAAATGAGCAATTAAGAATTCATTGGTTGAGTTTCAGAAGAAAACATAAACATTATTGAAAAATTTGGACAAAGAGTATGCATGCATAAATTCTTCTCCATTAACTGTTTTTCAATAATAAGAAAGAAAATGTTTGAATGATAGCAGAAAGATGATTAAAAACAGACGAGGGACACACCACCAACACTGCTACACGATAATCCTGTAAGTCATTTTCTCCATTAATGATTTGTCATTCCAACATTATAGAGAAACCTCTCGAAGCCACAAAGCCCACAGTCCAGCCAAAAAAGGACCAAAATCTTTACACAGGTCGAACCCTTTTACATTAAAATCATCTCAATAAATAGGGTAGATCACCTCCTCAAGTTCCGAGATTCAGTTTAACCACATCGGCCAAAAATAGCCACCACTCCCACAAAATTTGGAGTTTTCTGCCATGAAAGACGGACCGTTTTTCTACGAAACAGGGGTCCGATCAGACATGCTTTTATCTTCAATGATGACACCTGGGAGAAAACTGAAAGAGTTTATTGTATATGGGCATGTTCTGGACAAAAACCTCTTTCAGTTTCTCCGAATTCATCACCAGCTGGCCGTGACAACTCCTGAACGATCGGGACTGAAACGGAAAATGGAAAATCTGGAAACATAGGCCTCGAAGATGTCTTCGATTCTCTCTGATAGTGACTCTATTGCAAAAACTGAAAGAGTTTTTTGTTCCTCAGCCTGTGCTAAGAAAAAACCTCTCTCGGATTTTTAAAATTCGTCCCTGATTTCCAAAAAACCTCTCTGGAAGATGACATGGTAAAACAGGAAAATATTGGCAAAAATTGGGGAAAGTGGTTTTTTGCCTGGTAAGCGGTATTCCGGACCCCTCCCCCTCGTTAAATGTAGACCGCCCGAGAGGGTCCGGAATTTAATTTGGGCCATTGATTTGGATGATCATTTGTGGGCCGTTGATTTGGATGATCGTTTGTGGGCCATTTATATTGGCATGATCTTTATTTTAAATTCCGGAAGGTGGGGGGGGGCTCCGGAATTAATTTAGTGCGTTGATTATTTTTGTGGTAAGTGGATGGGGGGGCATGGGTATGGAAGGTGCACGGGGGTAAGGTGTAGGCGGGAGTGTGGAGGGGATGGTGGGATGTGACGTAGGGAGGGGTGGGTGAGTGGAGATGACGTAGGGGGATGGGAAGTGAGTGGATGGTGAGGTGGGAGTGACGTGAGGGGGATGGGGAGTGGAGTGAGTGGAGTGTGAAGTGGGAGTGACGTGAGGGGGAAGGGGGTAGGACTTAGGATAATTTGTCATGTTTTTTATTTTTGTTTTAAATTTGTTGTATTTTTTTTATTTTATATATTTTTTGTTTTTTATGTTTTTTTTATGTTTTTTTTTTATGTTTTTTATATTATATATAATAAGTTTTGTTTTTGTTATTTTATTTATATTTTGTTTCATTTAAATGTTTATATAATATAATTTTTATTATATGTTTTATGTTTTAGTTTTATTTAATTTTTAATGTTTTTATTTTGATTTTAATTTAAATTAAACAAACTCTAACCTAACTATTGTTATTAATCATTAATTAATTAAATAATTAATGGTTAATTTGTTATTAATTAACCTAACCTTTTATGAGCTAATCTAACTTATTAAATTAACTACATCTAGATTTTTTAACTTAATTAATAATTGATCAATTAATAATTAATTAATAATTAATCGATTATTAAACTTAGTTGTTTATTAATCAATTTTAACCTATGCTAACTTTATTTCTATTTTTGTTTATCCTGAGTCTGTTTGCTTATGAACAGGTGAAGGTGTCGGGACGATGGAGGATGACAAAAGATAAGGGGGGAATATGGCGTAGTGTGTATGAAGGATGCAACAGGGTGATGGGGGATCGAGTGAAAAAGGATGAAGGGAGGAAACGGAATCACCTGAGCCAGACTTCATCATAGCGAGGGAAAACGCCAAATCAACAGTCGAAGAATCGACTCGCCTATAATTATAGGACCCCAACATAGGCTCCACCTGGGGATGGCAGCTTCTTTCAAGAGGTGTCAAGAACCACAGATCTGTGAATCATGCAGACCGGTGCTTTTATCCATTGGGCTGATCCTGAAATCTTATTCTGCAACTTGTACTTGTTTTGATCTTGCAATTGAAATGAAATCAAATGAACGCTGCTGAAAAAGAAATGCTCATAATGCTGAGCTTATTCACATTCTCCTACCTACCCTATGCTACTGATCATTTTGTAAAATCAAATAATACAAAAATTCCAATGAAGCCAATCAAGTAGCTTCTGAGACCAGTGGATTCCTTGACTTCTCATTAGCACAGTGAGAAGTGCAGCTTGACCTTTTGCCCGTAGACTCAGAACTGCAAAGTGTAAAGGCCACTGCTAAAAGAATGATCGATCTTTATCATAGAGGCCTCGACAATATTGGAAAGCGAAAGTCATGTCAGAGAAAGATTTAGGCTCCACAGTGAGAAAATTATCCATATAGGTAGCTACAGGATCAAGGTAGAAATGACATTCTCCTTGATTCTTGGATGGCAGCTCTAGTACTGTATCTACGTTATTTTCATCCTTATGCATTTCCTGACATGGCTGCAACTTTCCCGATGAGTTTTGAACTGATGCTTCTGTTGAACACACCTCTGTAACTGACTGCCTGATCATGTCAATATCATAACAACTTTTTATCTCATGACTGAAGAATGAAGAATAATTTTGGCCACACAGGCCATCCAACTGATCAACTATTGGATCTTGAAAGGACTGACAAGACTGTTGCATTGACTCAAATGAAATTTCCTGCTTGTTTCTGTATTCATCCTTCAACACTTGTCTAAGAGTCTTCTTCAAAATTTTAAATGAATTAAAGCACAATGGTACAGATTTATTTTGGATTAACTCAGAATTTTCCTCAGGCTTTAAGCTTTCATCAAGAATTTGAAAATCAATATAGGTCATGGGCTGCGATTCTGGGTTTAGAACAACCTCCATATCCTTAATGGTATCGTCAATTGATTGGTCAGAGGAATTTTTGTCCTTACTATTTACAACTGGCCTAGAGTTTCTTTTCAGGAATTGAAGAGATGAGAAACATATGGGCAAAGTGCTTTCACTTACTCTGAGATTTTTTGTCTCTTCCTCATCGCTGTCATGACTGTTGTGCAAGGGTTGATTTTCGCATCTAAACGGTAAATGATCTTCTTCTTGCCAATGACATGCTGCTGGTTTCTCTGAACAAACAACCTCTATTTCAGCTTCATGATCATCATCATATTGGTCATACTTGGGTAAATCATCCACGGATGAAATGTCATTGAACATGCATATCATGTTAGCTGGTTGTTCCTCTACAAGTCGAGATGGAGCTTCATCTTTGACTATGCTGTGAATTGAATACATGAACAAATCATTATTCAAACCATGGTACCAAGGGTGTGCAGCAACATGTTTGGGAACTGTGACACTTTCTTTCTCTGAAATCAAGGGACCATGATGTCTTTGGACAACAAGCTCCTCTTTTATGTTAATCTTCTGCATCAGCTTTTCCATGGTACTGGCCAAAATCTCCAATTTAACTTCTGATGACTTTAGCTGCTCCATTTCTTTGTCCTTTAATTTTGACCTCTTGATCAGCAAGTTGGTCTCCACATCAACAACAATATTCTGCATTTCTTCAAGGCTTGCAGTGTTCCTTTCTCTTAATTGAAATGTCATCTTAGGATCGAAGGCATCTGGGTAATGCAAGTGGGCAGATCCTGGGGTGGCCTTATATCAACAGGTATTGCATGATATACCTTATTGAATCTGGCTGAAAACTGATGTATTGTCTCCCCTGGCTTTCTTTTCAAGTGTTCATATTCTTCTAGGATAAGGAAAACATTTCCCCTGACCACCCACCTATCCAAGAAAACTTGCATGAACTGCTGAAAATTCATGATGCTTGTAACTGGAAGGTTCTTAAACCAATCTTTGACTTTACCTCCCAAGGACAAGGCAAACATACTGATGCAGACATCATCCTCTTCAACCTCATAAAGGTCAAGGAAATCTTCAAGGTTTTGAATATGCTTTTGAGCAATGATCTTCTCCCTTTCTCCATCAAACCTAGGCAGATTATTAATGTAATTGACAGGGAGGTCATGGAGAATAGGAGGAAAATCTCGAGGTTGATATCGGTCTGGGATTTTTGCAAGCACAGGTGATGGAGCAAGAGGCTTACAACCATCCAGAGGTTTAGCAGGAGTAGGAGACAAAGTAGGAGGCTTATGTCTCACTAGGGTTTCTACAGGTGCATCTGGGATGTGCACAGATGTATGAGCATGTACATAATATACAACTTGGGGTTTAATCTCTGGGGGCTCTTCAGGTTGAAAATGGTCATTCTGAATTTCAACAATATACTCTAGACCAGGATCATGATTAGAGAGAAAGTAATTGCAAATGAAACCAAATATTTCTTGAATGCAATTTGAGCTTGAATACCTGGTCTTTCTAGGCTGCTTGGTCATGCTTCAGGTTCTTCCTCCAGTGGAGTCTTCGAGCTGGCACTGTCTGGAGATGATTGGAGTTGCCAGGTGAATGATCTCAGCCTTCTTGTGTCTGGTCACTGTCCACCATTAGTGATCAGAGCTGGAGCATGAAGTGTACTACTGGGAAACTATCCCCAGTGGAGTCGCCATTCTATTAGCACTCTGTAATTTGCCCAAGGCTGTAAGGCAGTCACAGAGGCAACATCAAAACCACTTCGAGTCTTGGATCTAGCCCTCCAAGACTCAGAGAGGGACCTCTCTACCTGATATAGCTTTGTTTGAGGAGGTATTAGACTAGTTATGAAGAACATGGGTTGGGGTTTTTGAAAATATTTAGATGAGGATGTGGTTGACGAGTTTCTCAGATCACCTTTGGGCTATGGGGTCTGTTTATAAGACAATGATCAAATCAAATCAAGAGCTAAATGTCTCCACAGGGCAAGATAGTAACAACTGTTGGATCAAATCAAGTTTAAAGGGTGTTGATTTGAGGAAAAATGGGGAAGAAAAATTGAGCAAATGAGCAGTTAAGAATTCATTGGCTGAGTTTCAGAAGAAAACATAAAGATTATTGAAAATTTTGGACAAAGAGTATGCATGCATAAATTCTTCTCCATTAACTGTTTTTCAATAATAAGAAAGAAAATGTTTGAATGATAGCAGAAAGATGATTAAAAACAGACGAGGGACACACCACCAACACTGCTACATGAGAATCCTATAAGTCATTTTCTCCATTAATGATTTGTCATTCCAACATTATAGAGAAACCTCCTGAAGCCACAAAGCCCACAGTCTAGCCAAAAAAGGACCAAAATCTTTACACAGGTCGAACCCTTTTACATTAAAATCATCTCAATAAATAGGGTATATCACCTCCTCAAGTTCCGAGAGTCGATTTAACCACCTTGGCCAAAAATAGCCACCACTCCCACAAAATTTGGAGTTTTCTGCCATGAAAGACGAACCGTTTTTCTGCGAAACAGGGGTCCAATCATACTTGATTTTATCTTCAATGATGACACCAGGGAGAAAACTAAAAGAATTTATTTTATATGGGCATGTGTTGGACAAAAACCTCTTTCGGTTTCATCGAATTCGTCACCAGCTGGCTGTGACAGCTCCTGAAAGATCGGGACTGAAACGGAAAATGGAAAATCTGGAAAATTAGGCCTCGAAGATGTCTTCGATGCTCTCTGCTCGTGACTCCGTTGCAAAAACTGAAAGAAGTTTTTGTTCCTCAGCCTGTGATGAGAAAAAAAATCTCTCGTATTTTTAAAATTCATCCCCGATTGCCCAAAAATCTCTCTGGAAGATGATATGGTAAAACAGGCAAATATTGGCAAAAATTGGGGAAAGTGGTTTTTTGCGTGGTAAGCGGTATTCCGGACCCCCCCCCCTCGTTAAATGTAGACCGCCCAGGGGGGTCCAGAATTCAATCTGGGCCATTGATTTGGATGATTGTTTATGGGCCGTTTAGATTGGCATGATATTTATTTTAAATTCTGGACCCCCCCCCCTCGTTAAATTTCGGAAGGTGGGGGGGGCTCCGGAATTAATTTAGTGCGTTGATTATTTTTGTGGTAAGTGGATGGGGGGGCGCGGGTATGGAAGGTGCACATGGGTAAGGTGTAGGTGGGAGTGTGGAGGGGATGGTGGGATATGACGTAGGGAGGGGTGGGTGAGTGGATGGTGAGGTGGGAGTGACGTGAGGGGGATGGGGAGTGGAGTGAATGGAGTGTGAAGTGGGAGTGACGTGAGGGGGAAGGGGGTAGGACTTAGGATAATTTGTCATGTTTTTTATTTTTGTTTTAAATTTGTTGTATTTTGTTTTATTTTATATATTTTATGTTTTTTTATGTTTTTTTGAATGTTTTTTATATTATATATAATAAGTTTTGTTTTTTGTTATTTTATTTATATTTTGTTTCATTTAAATGTTTATATAATATAATTTTTATTATATTTTTTATGTTTTAGTTTTATTTAATTTTTAATGTTTTTATTTTGATTTTAAATTAAATTAAACAAACTCTAACCTAACTATTGTTATTAATCATTAATTAATTAAATAATTAATGGTTAATTTGTTATTAATTAACCTAACCTTTTATGAGCTAATCTAGCTTATTAAACTAACTACATCTAGATTTTTTAACTTAATTAATAATTGATCAATTAATAATTAATTAATAATTAATCGATTATTAAACTTAGTTGTTTATTAATCAATTTTAACCTATGCTAACTTTATTTCTATTTTTGTTTATCCTGAGTCTGTTTGCTTATGGACAGGTGAAGGTGTCGGGACGATGGAGGCTGACAAAAGATAAGGGGGGAAAAGGGCGCAGTGTGTATGAAGGATGCAACAGGGTTATGGGGGATCGAGTGAAAAAGGATGGAGGGAGGAAACAGAATCACCTGAGCCAGACTTCATCATCACGAGGGAAAACGCTAAATCAATAGTCGAAGAATCGACTCACCTATAATTATAGGACCCCAACAACAGGTACATTAGTAACTCTTCCACATATGTTTATCATATTTCCTTTGAAAAATCCTATCCTTCCTAATGGTGGTACCATAGTAGGCTTCCCCAAATTTTCCCAAGTGCTTTCTGTCATAATATTCACTTGTGTTTCCTCATCCAAGACATAGTCTATGTCGAAGTCTCCTATTATTGTACTTATGCGTTGTTTTTCTTTCAAGATATCTGGTAAACTGACATCTATGTGATCATTCATTGCTTCTTTTAACTGTACTAATGTAGTTTGGACTTTCTTTGATTCTTCCCCTTTATGGTTCTCTAATATGCTCTTATTCTCTTGACCCATGTTCATTTATTCAACTTTAGCAATCATCCTTGGGAAATCCTCAACCTCATGACCAATAATTTTACAACAAAGACAAATAGGACCTATACCATGGCATTCCTTAGCAAAATCTCCCAGTATTCAACAGTTATAACATAGGGTTAATCCTCTCTTCCTCTTGTGATACGCACTAGGATCACAATGCTGGACCTGAAATCTGCAAAAATTCTTTCTAGGTTCATGCATCCAATTATTAGTCCAAAAATTCTTTCTATGCATAGGAATAACATATCTTTCTTCATTTCTATTAGCCTTACTTAGATAAACTCTTTTTTCCTGCTGTGCCCTAGCTTTCAGACTAGCACATAATCTATTAAACATACTTAAATTCATGCTTTTGAAAATAAAAAATTTCCACTTATTTTACTCTTATCAAAGTACAAATATTTAACTTTTTCAAGATCTTACCTCTTTTCTTCAAATTAGGTTCCTTTCTTAGCACAGATCTTCGCAATTCAAGTAGAAAAATGCGCACTACAACAACAAATCTATGCACAAAGCTTCTCTTTTCTTTACTTTAGTTCCTAACAATCACAGTTTCAGGTCCCGACAATGGAACCATTTGTTGGCACAGGGGCAGACCCAGGGTTCAACTCTTCAACAACTCACCAAGAAAACCCTAACTACCAGCCCTTTCAGTAACACCCGCAAAGTAGGCGAAGTCTCACCTGAGGTAGAAATAGGGGGGGTTACAGGACTCAGGTGTTTGTAACTAAGATGGGACACATATATGTGATTATAACACTTTGCAGAGTACTTAAAAGATATCATGCATTATCTTATCAACTTTATTCACATCGCAAACCAAACCCTAAGATTAGATCGACGCAGTAATAATGAAAAAATACACATCGCACTTAGAATCATAAGTTAGATATAACACATTTAACATAAATAAACCTCTAAGCATTCATAGATCTATCTATCATGCAAAACTATCCATGCATTAAGTAGATTCACAACATAAACATCACAACAGAAATAAAACCATCAACACATGATATACGTGGGGGCTACGTCCACCAATGACTTCTTCTTATTTATTAGGGTTCAATCTCTTACTTTCATCTTCTCCTGTGCACCAAGCCATAGAGCCAAGCTTCACACCAGATAGGTGATCTATGCACTAAGCACCAGATGCACCTTCCCAAAATAAGGTTAAGGCACATATCCAACTCCTATATCAAGCATGAAGCCTTACATACATGGTTTGTTGCACAAAGAAACTCAGAACTACTTGCCTCTTTCACTTAGCCAATTACATCCCCCTCACTAAGCTACTTCTACCTTACAATCTTTTCTTATTTATACTTTTACATACGCTTACAAAGAGGCCTAATCATGGGCAAGCCCATGGGATGACATCCCATAAAACCTAACACGAAAACCCTAATAAGCCCCTTTTTGGGTCCACAAAACAACTGATATCCCACGATCTCAGCTCCATCTGGGCACTCCAACCTTGACCAACCTGTCGAAATCCAAAAGCTGGTCAAACTTTACCAATGTTTCCTCAAAACTTGGTCAAGGACCAACACACCTCCTTGTGCTGCTACGTGTCTCTACTGACATCATCATGAAATCATGTTGACGTCACCAAACATGTCATGCTAACATACTACTGACATTAGTAGTACATCATATTGACTGTTGAGTTTGACTAGTTGATGTTTTTCCCTGTTTGGGAAATCGATCAGAATGCGATAAATTTCGCATGCAGTGTCCATTTTTGGAAAACAATATATGGCTAGAATCGATGTGATGAGACCAACGCAATGGCACTGGTTTCATCCGATTCTGAGAACATTTATTTTTAGGCCTTCCTAGATCCATTTTGGATCATGCCTTCCCACTAAGACCTTTTGGTCCTCCAAAAGGGTATTAACCAGTCATCAAGTGCAGGATAGGCCACCCCACCTATCCTTTGTATTTCAACTCTATCCTATGCACTTTTCACATCACAATAAATTTCATAATAACCATGCCAACTAAAAGCATATTTTTAGCCACTTGAACTCATTCACATATTACTGAATCCACTACTATCCATGTAGAGAACATTAGCAGTGATAGCATCAGAAATATGACTGAAAATGTACCAATATGTTTGGTGTGCTTGCATGACATTAACTTACCTTGAAGCAACGTATGATTGAATTTCCATTCTACAACCATCTCATGGTTCATGCTTAAGATCAACTACTTTACTTGGCACAATTATAGGTGTGTTACTTGCATAAGTTGCCTTCCTTAATTGTTCCATTGTTTGAAGAGATTGTTTTTATTTTATGTGATGAGCATGTACAACATATTCATTTCCTTCTTTAGTTAAGTAATATTGATTTTGTTCCATGTAGATGATTTATTTGCAATCATACAAATAAGGGCTTCCTAAGACCATTCCACATTCATTTAGTGGCGCCACATCACATGTTACCTCATCCACAAACTTTGATGAAATTGCAAACCTTAAATTGCATTGCTTTTTTATGTGCAATTTATTATTGTTGCATATCCATTTAACCAATTGTTTAACCAATTCCTTTGAAATCAAGTTAGATTGAGATCCACTATCTATTAATGTATCGATCTTAGTATGTTTCATTATGACCCTTATATGAAACAATTGACTTCTAGAATCATATCCATCACCAATTTTACCTTTCAAACCAACTGCTGTGATTTTAGTCTCATCACCTAAATCATACCCCAAGTATGTTGATCCTGTTGTTGTTGCAATTGTTTTCCTCCCTTTCCTCTCTTTGAACCACTTCCATCTCTTCTCTGGATGCAATTTCCAACAATGTTCATCATCATGCCCTTCTTTCTTCTTGCAAGAGAGCTTCTCTTCCTTCACGGTCATTGAACTTGCTTTCTTTCCATTCCCCTTTCTTTTGTCTTATTTCCTTGAAGATGATTCCCCTGATACACCAACTCTTTTTTTCCTTGCTTCAATATACGTTTCATGAACATAAACCTCATCAATATTAGTAAGTCCAAACATAAATACAGTGTTATGAATATGTGCAGGTAAACCTTCTATATAATTCATAAGATTTTCTTGTGTATGTAATGGAATATTTAACATTAATGCAATCTTACGAAATTCATCTGTGTATTATTACACCATTTTTCCTTTTCTTAGTTTAAGACTTTTCCATTCAATTAAATCCTTTTCCTTATAACCCAAAGGATAAAACTTCTTTCTAAGTGAAAAAACAAAATCGTTCCATGATGGAAATACATTACCAACTTGTTGTGTACCATGTTGCAACTTACTCTGCCACCAGATGAGTGTTGTGCCTACAAGACAAGGTGATGCCAATTTGATTTGGGTTTCCTCATATTTGATTTGTTGCACACTGCAATAAACTTCCATCTGTCTGATCCAATTATCAAGCCTCTCAGTATTGAATTCCACATCATACATGGGAAATTTGAATTTCACATCAAGCTTAAGTAATGGCATATCATGCTTATGTTTATTGGAATGTTTTATTGCAGTAGAAGTTGCACTTGTACTTGAAGAAGAAGAAGATGATGGATATAAAGGAGGTGAAGGAGGAGGTTTAGGAGGGTCCTCTCCTTCTTCACTTTTGTCTTTTTTTGAAGATTCCCCTTGGAAAGGACTCTTCCTTTCCAAGTAATCATCATATAAGACCTTTACCATCTCTGACATGGAAAATAATGTCTTTTGAAACTCTATCTCATTCTGAGACATTCCTTATTTAGATGTCATCTTCTCACTTTGAGAAGTCCTCTTTCTTGATCCAATCTATGGATCTCCTTCTATAAGATCTCCTTCTACAAGATCTCCTTCACCATGACTTAGCTTTTCCCTAGTAATCATGAAAGCTCAAACAACCAACTGCCAACCTACTCTGATACCACTTGCTCCAAAAATGATATTTAAAAGACTTGGTTGTGTTTTAAGCATGTGTTAAAATATCATTCAAAACCTTAAATGAGGAAGGAGATCTTAATTAAAGAATATTAAAACCATCATAAATAATCCATATCAGAAAGTAAACATAAGGAACAACAAACCATAACAACAAGCTTGATAACAGATTTTGATAAGGTTTCCTACGTCTCTGGGCCTTTGTCTCAGTGGGGGAGGATTTCTTATTTATATTCAATGTTGAAAACTTAGATCAGAAGTATCTCAAAAGGATTACAAAATGGTATGGTTTTTTTCTTCTCAACCTCAAGAATCCAACACAACTGACGATACTGAAAAATGTTAAGTGTAGCTCCCGAAAATGGCCTCCAAAGTTCACTTCCTCAATGGCTTCCCTGCATAAAAATGGCTTAGGATTTACAATTAATCATCATTATGCTACTTATGAACCTTCAAAGGCTTCCAAGAACCTCTGGGGTTTATAGGTTTTGAGATGAGAATCAAATCCCAACTTTTCCCCAAGATCTGGCCTCAAAAAGGGCTCTAGATCCTCAATAATGGGAAAAAATTCCCATTAAAACAGGCTAAAATAAGCATAAAATCATATAATATAGTTAAAAAAACCCACATTGGGAAAATATGTGCGCCATCCCCCTAAGACTTCGAGATCCAGGTCACATGAGAGTTACCATATGGCCTTGGGGTGGGTGCTAATTGTTAATTCCTAGTCTTAATCTGTTGCACTGGTCGTATGCATGGCCATGTGGCCAAGTGGTAGGCCCCCCACACCTTAAACCTCTGGTCTTGACAATTGGACTATGGCCCCTGGTCGATCGGACTAGCCCCTGCCGACTAGGGATTATCCCCAAAATTTCACCCACATCACAACAAAATGATTTTTTCCAAGATGGTTGTTAAGTCCCATGGTGTAGCCTGAACAGTTGGTGAATTTGGTGGGGTTGTTTCCATGCCCAAAGGTCTCAAGCTCTAATCTCGCGGAAGCAAAACAAATTTTTGAATCGACCCACATTGGCCAAATCCGAGATGCCATGTGGTGTCCTCTGATTAGGCCACATGTCACCCTATGATTGGACCGTACAGTCCAGTCACCAACACAGTCATATTACCAGTGGACAACCAAATAAATATGCCAACACATATTCCCAGTCAACGTCATAAGACACATGTCAATCCTAGAGCTTGCCACCTGGCACCACGTCACTATGCCGTACTGTACAGTCAGCTGCTCGATCAACGCCACATCATTGCCACCTGTCATCCATATTGCAATGTGTTGTACTGTCATTGGGCCATGTTAGTGTCCATACAACCACATGTTTCATCTGTACAGTGCCACATGTCACCTCCATATGGTGCCACGTGTCACTTTTTTACTGGTCCACATCACGCCTGAAAGTGCCAAAAGTGAGTGACACGTGTGACCTCCTTGTACTACCTTGTGTCCCTGTTGACATCATGATGATGTCATGATGATGTCACCTGACATGTCATGCTAATGTAATGTTGACATCAGCAGTACAACCTGCTTACTGTTGACTTTGACTAGTTGACTTTTTTTCCTATTTGGGAAATCAATTATAATGCGATGACTTTCGGATACAATGTCCATTTTTGGAAAAAAAATATATGGTCGGAATCGATGCGATGAGCCTGAAACAATGGAACGGGTTTCGTATGATTCCAATAAATTTGATTTTTAGGCCTTCCTGGATCTATTTTGGATCAGTTATACTCATCATTACTCCAAAGGGAAACACATTCTTTTCTTATTATTCATTTAAAAATTCTCCTCAAGCATGTATCAAATGGTCAAATGGGGAAGAGGTGGCACCAAAATTAATGTAAATTTAAACATAATAAGGTCCTCTTAGAGAAAATGGAAAAATATGTGAAAGGACAGATTATATAATTTGGAAAGTCAAGAAAATGAGAGGGGTGATTTCTTGAATAAAACTGAAATTTCCACTTGGCCACAAGGCTAAGAGACGGACAGTTTCTTGAGGAAAACTAAAACTTCCACTTGACCACAAGGACAAGAAAGGGAAGTTATTTTTTAAATCGATATAAATTATAGAAACTCAAAGGAGAAGGGAGTTTGGCTCTGAGATATTTCATGTAGTTTTTCTAGAGTTTTAAATGAGGAGAAGCCACCTTTGGCCAAGAAGTTTTTGGAGAGTTTTGATTCTTGCATTGCATATTTTGTGGAATATTCCTATATATATATATATATATATATTGAGCATTGGGGTTGTTGTAAGAATGAAATTTACACTATAGGCTATATAATGTTGATAATTTTCATTATTATTTATGTTTTATAGAAATGTTTGTCTAAACCTATAGACACATCGCTATAATTAGTCATTTAATTTTATGAGACTATTCTAGTTTTTGTATTTGTTTACTTATTTTTTCTTTTATTTTCACATTAAACTTATTGTTGGGTATAATGATGGTGATATGTTTGGTTCTATGATTGCTCCATTAGTTCTATTAATATGTACGGACACCTACATTTTTATTCATGCATCTTATATTATTTTATTTTCATCTTATTAGATTAGAAAACCCCAAACGATGGATTGGGTCATTACCAGTAAACCCCAAATCGATAATTGTTGCCATGCTAGAATATAGATGAGTTCACTATATCAAATTGGGTTTGGTATAATTCATACTTATCATTGTGGTGAACCCCTTTCTATTGTGCATGATGTTTTGGCTCATCAACACATATTTACAAAATGACACTTTATAATTCAATATAATAAAAATCACCATAGATGACATTGCAAGTCATGAGGGTGTTTTCCTCCTCAATAATAACCTCTTTGTGATGCCTCCCTGCAACAGTTACAAGAATCAAAGAATAAAAATTATTCAAAATTCCCAAAGTCAATTCCATTCATGATGGATAGAAATTTCATCAATGGATGATCTTGTCATGAATAAATTAGGCAATAATGGAGATTGGATAACATATGGAGCACTAGGCTAGAAAATCTACTCAGAGACAATAATTGGTGTTTATTTGATGAGTGAATCCACAATGGATGAAATACGGAGGGATAGGGTAAGGGAAAAATGGTGTAGGGTGAATGGGTGGTGGGGGTGGGCAGTGTCAAAGCCCCAAGGTATTTAGGATCAAGTGAATAACCTTGGGGGGTGGGGGAGTATTCAATCCCAAGTGTTGGGGAAGGGTGGCCAATGATTAGGCTTGCCCTCTAATGTGGGATGTATGGTGTAGGTGTAGGATGGATGGGGAAAGGTGAAAGTGGTGAATGGAAAAAGAATGATGGTGATTTCATAGATAGTTATAATATTTTGATTAGTACAAACACATGAAAATAAACCAAAAAAGATAATAAAAAAACAATTCACATTTAAAAAAGATTTCACTTGACACATGATACTTGGGAATGGAGTGATCTTTCAATCCCAAGTGGAGATGGCTGATAGGTTTCATAAGTCACAACTTGTAGAAACACATCAAAATTATAATTGATTTCTTTTAAATAAATAAGACATTTGAAAAACCACAAATTTATAGATCTTTCTACATTGACTATGTTCATGACTAGTTTTATATGGTTTAGAAGTTTCTAATATATTAAGAGCCCAAGTTAAGGATTTAATATTCTATTGTATCAGGGGAGTACTAGCTATTTGCACCTAAACATACCCTTCTCTTTTATTGCATAACCACTGGTGTCATGACATGGCCTACCCTCCACTCTTTGATACTTATTAAAATTAGATGATTGAGCCATGAACACACTTTGTATATTGACACTCATATTGAAAATGGAACCTCCCACAAGTCAATCAATTACTATAAGTGGCCTACTTCCATATAGAATTTATGTTCATGCATATTAATTTGCAAGGAAAATCTTGCATAGATTAGAGATATTTTAAACCATGAGAAATATTGATGAGTCTCATTCTTACCAAATAAAAAATATTCTTTCTCCTTTACAATAAAAGGCAAATTCAAATGAACAAGGTTCTTGGAAGCCTAAAACTATACAACCCAAGGGAATTTGTTTTCTAGGAGATAGTCTCTTTAAGAAATGGTAGTAGGGAGAAGTTGATCACACAATTAATCAACCCATCCTTGGGTAGGGCTGAGAACAGGACAAAACTATTAAATGTTCTTAAGAATTTTAAAATGCCACATTAACATATATGATCATTACGAACAATAAGGTGAGCAAGTATACTATCTAAATAAAGCCTCTCATGATTAATGACCATAAAAATGATTTATTGAGTGTTGGATCTATGTTTTGCCTACTTTTTTCCTACTATAAGTCTCTTTTTGAACATAATGATCATAAATTTTGAGCTTATTATCAGATTATTTTCATCAGATCAATATGAGATATAAATTAGGTATGTGTTCAACTTATTTATAGCTTAATGTGAAGTTTATGTTTGATTAAATGAATATAAATTCTTAATACTTGTTATTTTTTATTCAACAGGAAAAATGTGCAATCCATACCTTCATCCGGTTATCATTACGGAACTCAGAGTGTAGCATATTTGTCCATTAGAATACTTGTTGGTGTTTCCTGGAAAATGTAGAACATGGGTTTCATGCCTATTTGAACCCTCTAGCAATGGGTCCTATTACATTTTGATTCTAACAGTTACGTTCGGTCCTATATATGAGTGCATGGATTCAATAGGAGATGTTGTTCATTGTTGGATATTAATGGTTTTCTATTTTAAATGAGTGTCAACCCATTCAGTGGTTGACCTCTCAGTTGTATCAAAAATCTATAAATACATGAGGCCTCTTAAAATGAGGATTACCATGATAATCTAGTCATTGTACTCTATTAAGAATTTGTCCATGTTACACAATTCTGATATTAATATGTTGGCACAAGGGCATACCTAGGGTTCAACTCTAATAGCTCACCAATAAAACCTAACTACTGGCCCTTTCGACAACACTTGCGAAGTAGATAAAGTCTCACCGGAAGTAGCAATAGGGGGGTTGCAGAACACAGGTGTCTACAACCAGAGGAAGTGCAAAATGATTCCAGAATACAACATAAGTTAACCTAGAGATTCTTAAAATTATTATGCTCAACCTCATGAAGTTAGTTATATATTGCTATCTTTAGTAAAGGAAACAATAATGCAATCATAGTATAAAAGATAGCAAGTAACACAACATCAATCACATAGAACACCAATATTTTACGTGGATCACCCTCTCCCTAGGGCTATGTCCACAAAACTGTGTTTATTAATAAGGTAGATGAAAATACACAATCCTATCTATGCACTCAGTTGGAGATCCTTCTCTCTCTCTCTCCTCTTAATATCCCAACCCTACACACCAGCTGTAGAGTCGATCTTCGCACCCAGCTAAAGATCCATAATACAAGAATGCTCTGAGACACAATACTTTTACATCTCACTCTCTCTATGTCAACAACAACCCTCCCCACTCTTCTAGACCTTTATTTATCCTTCTATGACTCTTATAAACCCTAGACTGAAGTCTAAGTGCAAAAGCCCTAGGTACCAAAATATGCCTTTTAATGACTTTGCCAACCTTTTATTTCTTCTTCTCTGTGAGGTTCTCCAAAGAACCTATTAGTGTCTTCTTCTACTTGCTGACCTGTCCGCGATTCATCTTCCTTGATCTTCCCCTTTAATGACTCACTTTTATTTATCTTGCTCCTTCTTTTTTGCATGTTTAACCACTTCGACCCCTCCTCGGTTTGTGTTCCTTCCATGCTCTTCATACTTTGTCTTTATTCTTATTTAATATTTTATTTCTTCCTTAGTACATGAACAAGGGCCAACAGGCACCCAACACTCACATGTGACTCTTCCTGAGTCACTATAGGTTTGAAAATTATGTATTACTTCAACTGCAGACTGTGAGGAGTAGCCTGTTCTTTTGGCTCTGCCCCTTCCTATCATGTGCAAACTATCTTTTCTGTGTCTGGTACCCAATTTCAATTGCACCTGGTACCTAAAACCTTCTTCCTTGTTTTTACTGAGAATTTTGAGGCAGTTTCTTGTCATAATACAGTTTCAACCGGCTCCCATTTATTAAACCATCATTCCATTCTCCATTAAGGGTCTTCAACTTCTCAGCTCTGCCCTCTGTAACATAGGCAACCTTGAATGGCCCAAGCTAGTGTGTCTTGAACTTCCATGTATGCTTCATGAACTTATTATCATATAAAAGTACCAAATCTTCTTGTTTAAATGCTTTCTTCTTGATATGTCTGTCATGGTAAGCATTTTCTTGTTCTTTTTGTACCTATTGATGAAATCCTACAATGAACCTGTATTCCTCTAGTTCCATCAACTGTGCAAGCCTGTCTTGAACAACGTCGGTGTTGTTCATACCTGTGAATGTTTTCATTCTTAAAATAGGAACTAAGTATTCCATAGGTATCACTACTTCCAAGCCATAAACTAGATTAAAGGGAGTCTGCGTTGTTAACTTTTTGAAAGTAGTTCAATAAGCCCATAACACTATTGGAATTCTCAAATCCCAGTCATCTCTGTTAACACTACAAATCTTAGTCACCGATGTCTCCAAGATCTTATTGAAAGCTTCAACTGTACCATTCTCCTGTGGGTGGTATGGTGTGCTCTTTTGATGGTGAACTTCGAACTCCTAAGTCAAGGATTCAATAGTTTTGTTAATGAAGTGTGTACCTTGATCACTCATAAGGATATTTGGGCATCCAAATATGGTTATGATATCATCAAAGATGAACCACATAGCTGTAGCTGCACTACATGTTGGTTGTGGAGCCTGATTATCTTCCAGATTTAGAGGTCTTCGTTTTCATGTGTGTTTATACCCCATGAATAATTTTCATCCCAGAAGAATGTACACTCTTCCATGTAGGGGGGTGTAGAGGGGGGTTACCCCCTCTGTGGGGTCTGGGGGCAAGTGGGCCCCTGAAGGTAAAAATGCCTTGAAAATGTATATTGTAATTTCATTGTAAATCTGAACCATTCATTATAAGGTCGCAGATATAACGGTAGAAATTATGTTAGGTTTTTTTTCCCTAGAAGGCAACCCTCTTTTATGAGGGAAATGTATTGTGGCTAGGTATGATAGAGAATATTGTATTATGAGATAGGCAACTGTGAAAGAAAGAAGAGGAAGTTACATTGGGTTTGTTGTAGGTTGTATCCCTTTGATTGTTGGATAATAATAAAGGAAGGACCTGGCAATTTCTTTGGTGGGCATAGCCCACACTGGGTGAACCATGTATATCTATGTCTCTATTGTATTGTGTATCTTATGTATTTTATTTCTACATTTTCATTATTTTATTTCTCCCCGATCCTATTTTTTCTAACACTACAGTCCTTAACTTCTCTTTCTTCTGCCCATACGGTCAAATACTCTGTAGTAGTGATAATGTATTGAGATATTGTGCACTTTCCTGGTGGGTTGATCTGTCCCACAAAGTCAATAGCCCATTTCTCAAATGCCTATATATTCAACTGAGGTACTAAAGTCATCTCATCTCTTCTTGATGACTTCCCTACTCTTTGGCATACGTCGTAGGCTCTGTATTATTCCTTAGCATCCTTATGTAGAGTGGGCCACCAGAGGCCAGCTCTGAGAACCTTCTTCACTGTTTCTTTCCCTGCATAATTTCCTCCTGTGATGATTTCATGTTCTTCTACAAGAATCAATGGTCTTTATGACTCCATAACACATCTTCTTAAGATCTCATTTGGTCCCATCTTATATAACTATCCAGCTGTAATTTTAAAATATACAACATGGACTACCAATTGTTTCTTCTGAATAATTGTTTACTCATGAGGTGCCATTCCTATAGACAAGAATTGGACTATTTTGGTGAAGTGATCATCAACTTTTTTGATGGCCAACAACTGTGTGTCTGGTAGTGTATCATCGAAGCTGGTAGGTTCCTCGCCATGTTCTAACCTAGATAAGTGATCATGTCCTTTATTCATTCTTCCTGGCTTGACCACAATCTCAAAGTCATACTCCTGGGATAATAATATCCATCTGCATATTCTTCCCCCCAACATTGGATTGTTGACTAAGTACTTTAATGTAGAATGATCAGTAAACATCTTAAAATGTCCTCCCAACAATTAGTGTCTAAAATTTTGCAGCGCATATACCATAGCTAATCCTTCTCTTTCAGTGGTAGTATAATTCCTTTCAGATGTAGAAATATTCCTGCTAGCAAAGGCTATAGGGTGCTCAATATCTCTTGCTCTTGTTTGTACTAATACTTCTCCCAGTGCAATGGATGAATAATCGACATGAACATTGAAATCCTTACTCCAATCTGGAAAAACCAAGATAGGCACCGTGACCATTTTCTACTTTAGTGTGTTGAAGCTCTATTGGCATTATTTTGTCCATTAAAACTTACTATCCTTCTTTAATAGCTTCTCCATGGGTTTTTTATTTGTGCATAAACCTTAATAAACTTTCTATAATATCTAGTGTGTCTTAATGTAGTGAGAAACTGTCTAACCAAAGTAGGAGGAGGTAGATCAACAATGATAGCAATCTTGGAAGGATCTACCAACAATCCATGCTTACACACAATGTGTCCTAACAACACCCCAAAAGGTGAAAATAAAATACACTTCTTCAAGTTCAGGGAAATCTGACATTTCCTGCACTTATCTAACATTAATATCAAACATTCAATATGGTCTTTCAGTAGGCTAAAAATGGTCCAGTCATCAAAGTATGCCTCCAAAAACTTATGTAAAAATTCCTTAAATGCTTTGACCACCACTCTGGAAAATATGGTTGGTGCATTCTTCAAACCATAAGGCATCACAGTGTACTAAAAATAACCCCATTCTGTCGCAAATGTAGTCTTATGTCTGTCTTCCTTAGAAATTCTAATATGGTGATAGCCTGAAAATCCATCTGTGAATGAATAAACTTCCTGTCCTCCTACATTATCTAGAATTTCATCAGTAAAAGGTGTAGGGAATGGGTCATTTAAGAAGTCATAATTCAATTTTCTTAGATCTACACAGATTAATATTTATCTTGTATTCTTATCTTCGACCACCATAGGGCTAATCCATTCAGATTCTTCAACTAGTTCTATGATTTCTACTTCCAACATTCTATCTAATTCAATCTTAACTTTCTTCTTGTACTTGGGATTTAGTCTGTAAGGCCTCTCTTGTGATCCATATTTTATGAGAAGAATGAAATGACTATAGATTATGAACAAGTGCTTAACACAAAATAACAGAGATACAATAAAACTGGTTTTCTATTCAATAAATAAATAAGTTGAAATTGAAAAATACAGCGGAAAACAAGCTTGTTGGAATGGTGGCGGCTTATCTCTGAGAAGAGATGTGACGATTGTTCTCATTTGCAAGAATATGGTTACAATGAGGCTCTGAAGGACTTTTTACAATAAAAAGGAATTCCAAAAACCCTAGACATCCAAAAACCTAACCCTAGGAGAGGAAGCACCAAAAATCATGTGGGCACCGTTTGGGTAAGTCAGTACATCAACTTCTGGGGATCGTAACTTTTGCATACGATCTTTGTTTGATGTGCTCAATACCTCGTTAGAAATATCTGTCTGAGGAATACAACATTTGTGCGAGAAACATGAAGGAATTCCCATGTTTCTCCCCATTTTCCCAAAAAATGTCATTTAGGGCCTCAAAACGGCTTCGAAAGTTCATGACCTGAGAAATTGCTAAAACTAATAAATTACCAAAATTGCCCGAAAACTATTTTGAGCCAGTTGGAAAAGGTGGGTGGCCACTGATATCCACCTAGATTAATCCTCCCTCCTTAGGAAGTAATGGTCTCCATTGCGTTGAGTTCCCCCATCATATGAGGAAATTTTTGTTGAATTTGGCCTCGGGTGAGCCACTTGCCTTGGTGCAGGAGCTACCTTGCTTTGACAACTTGATAAAGATGCATCCTTTGCTATCGAGTGCCATTGATTTTTGTGTCCACAATATTATCACTCGATGTCTATTGTATGTAATCAGGTTTGAGATTTGTTGGTGTAAGTTGTTCTGCTACTTCTGAGGTGTCCAATAATGGTGGGAAATAAGGGTGAAGGAGATCCCCATTGAACATTGGGTGCAAGCAAGGAAAGGAGGAATTTTAAGCTCAAAATAATTATCCACCATGGATTTGGTGATGGTGTACATCCCATAACGAAGTGGGCGAAGCTTCCAATGGGGTCCTGTAAGGTGTTCTTTCTGCAAGTGAAACCAAACTTTTTTGCCCACCTGAAACTTATGTGGCACCTGATGTTGATGTCACTTCTTGTACTTGTCATTGGACTTATGTATGATATCCTAAAACTATTGGAAGATGTGATAGATCCACTCAATGAAACAGGTGGATTTGTCAAATTTATTTGGAGTAGGATATGATTTGGTCAAGGTGACCGCAAGGGGGAGTGAAATATCTATGGGACCCAATGGTTGGAATCCCAACCCCAACTGAAAGGGGCTATGGAAAGTTGAGCTATGCAGGGCTCGGTTGTAGCTATGCTGGACATAGGGAAGGATATCATCCCATGTGCAAGGGTGCTTGGAATTATACATGTGAAGGATATCCACAATCATTCATTTTATGACCTTGGTCTGGCCATCTGTATAGCGGTGGAAGGTCGTGGATTTGGTGAGCTTGTTATCCAGCAGTGACTAGAGGATTGACTAGAATGTGATGAGAAATCGAATGTCCCAATCCGAGACAATGGTTTGTGGGAGTCCAAAATGTATGCATACTCATTCAAAGAAGGGCTTGGCAGTGGTCTGTGCTGTGATGCTCTTCTTGCAAGCAACCATAATCACCATATTAGACAAGCGATCAACAACCACAAAAACATAGTCATTTGCCCGCTTGGTGGAAGGGAGTCCCAACATGTAGTCCATTGAGATGGATTCCCATGGACTGTCAGGAGTAGGAAGAGGGGTGTACAGGCCCTGTTTCTTAATGGTTGGTTTGTAAATAACACAGACAATGCATGATCTGATATACTTGCTGACCTCCTATCAAAGTTTCAGCCAGTAGAAATGTTTGTGTCGCATCGCCATTGCCTTTTCGACGCCGAAGTGACCTACCATCCGACTGTAGTGGGATTCCTATATCATATTCACTCACTCTCTTAATGGAACACATATATGGCCCATACGACACAACAACCCATCCCGAAGATTGGAATTATCGACAACTGTGTTTGCACCCAACATTTGGTAGGTGGTTGCGAAGTCCGGGTCTGTCTCATAGAGTTGGCCATCCAAAGGTCTTATGGTCACAAGAGTCTAGAACCATGGACAATGTCGTGACTAGCAGTCTGCTGAGGCAATCAACAACATGGTTGGTGCTTCCTATTTTATACTTGATGTTGAGGTGGAATTTCTGCAAGTATGTGGACCACTTTTGATGGCGATCATTTTGCATTTTTCCTTATGTTTGCATGAATTGTTGTGGCTTATGATCAGTGTGGATGAATATCTCCTTCCCAAGAATGTTGGCGGTAGGATTTCACAATGGAGTACATTTATTTATCGTAATTAGGGTACTTATGAACAACATATGATAGTGTCTCACTATGATAGGCCATGGGGTGGTCGTGTTGAGTGAGAACGGTGTCCACATCATAGTTTGAATCATTTGTCTCGATCTCATAGGGTTGTTGTAGGTATGGTAGTGAAATTATTGGGGTCGAGCACAAGTGCTGCTTCAAATCATTGAATGCTTATTGTTGGGACCAATCCCACACAAATTTTTCCTTACAACAACCCCTGTTTATTCGGTTGAGGGCCATGCAATATGGGAGAATCCCAACACGAACCTGTGGTAGAAATTGGCAAGGCCCAAGAAGCGTCGAAGCTCAGTGAGTGTGGTTGGGGTTGGCCAGTCACGGATAACTTGGATCTTGGATGGATCCACATGTATTCCATGCTGATCAGTGATGTAGCCTAGATAATGGACCATGTCCATGCCGAAGGATAATTTTTCCAAGTTGGCGTATATCTTGTGCTATCGTACGGTGTACAAAACCTGTTGAATATGTTGCAAGTGTTCGACCCAAGTCTTGCTATAAATGAGAATGTCATTCAGATACACCACTACAAAAGTATTGGTGAATGATCGCAGGATATCGTTCATCATCCTTATGAAAGTGGCTTGAGCATTTGTCAAACCAAAGAGCATGACTAACCATTCAAAAAGGCCTTCCTTTGACTTGAATGTGGTCTTCCATACATTTGTTTGTTCTATTGAGACTTGGTGGTAGCCAGACTTCAAATCAATCTTACTGAAGTATTTGGACCCCGTGAGTTGATCAAGGAGGTCTTTGATTCGGGGAATCAAGTACCGATTTCTGACTACGATTTTATTCAGAGCCCGGTAGTCAATGCAAAGTCTCAAGTTTCCATCTTTCTTCTGTACCAGCATGATTGGATTCCTGTAAGGTGATGAGCTGGGACGAATGTGCCCCTTGTGGAGAAGTTCTTGGATATGTCGCTTGATCTCCTCATTCTCTAATAGAGAGCGATGATATACTAGTCCATTGGGAAGTGGTGTGTCGGGGGTCAGATCGATGGGGTGCTTGACCTAGCAGTGAAGAGGTACTTCGGTAGGTGAGGAGAAGATATTTGAGTATTCTTCCATGAACTTATATACTTTCTTCTACTGTGTGGAGAGGTTGGTCGCAAAGACCCTGGATGTGGCTGTGATATTTCTCTCATTCTAAGAGTGAATCACGAAGAATACAAACTTCCCCATCTGAGAGATCACCTTCCTACATTTTTTATCAGAGATCAAGGAAATAACACTAGGTGGGACTGCCTTGGGTATCCTGTACAATTTCATGTTCAAAATAATAATGACACTACGAGGCCTAGACTCATACACAACATGACATTTCCATAAATAAGGTTGGTCCAAAAGAACATCACAAACTTTGAGAGGAGAAACATCACACAATACCTTGTCTTTGAAGGGCTTGATGTCGTATGACAGTCGACACTATTGGATGATGCAGAGATCGATTTCTTGGCAGAGCTATCTAATGGTGTAGGATTGTGGGTGAAGAATTGTCAACAAGGCCAACCACTTGACGACCTCTTCTAAGATGAGGTTCTTATAACTATTTATATCAACGATGAAGTGAAGTGGGGTGCCTTTTAGCCACATCTGTGAATGGAAGAGGCACTCTCCTTCTTATGGCTTGTCTGGTTCATCGAGATGGAGCTTTGTGGTAGCAATGGTGGCACTAGATTCCACATCAATGATCTATCTTCCCATTTCTATTTCTAACTCAAAGTCATAACCTGCATCTAATTCAGAGGCTTTCACTTCGGCCACCAACGATTTCTTTGAGCAACAGTCAACATTGTTATGCCAAGGGCTCTTATGGAAGTTGCACCACTTCCTGATATCTTTCTTTGTCCTTTTGGTGTCCTTTTCTTCTGGCTTGGACTGGTTTTCCTAATACTATCCATATTTTCTCTATCCTTTGTTCTATGGGTTGGGGCTGCCCTTTCCTAGATTTTGTTGTGAGGGGTTCCCAGGCCCAAATTGTCATGTTTTTTGTTTGAGCTTCTGCTCAATTTTGATGACATATTGATAGGCCGCGCCCAAGGATGAGATTTCCATAAATTCCATTTCGTTCTGGATGTATCTATGTAGAGAACCATGATACTTGAGAACCATATTTTGCTCTGAATGTTTGATACCTAGCTTGGTGCACAAGGTATGGAAGATGTTTTTGAAATCTGGCACTGCTTGGTCTCTTTCTTGCTGCAGTGTGGTCCATTTGGTATAAAAGTTGTCATAACTTCTGACAGGGTAGTATTGTTCCTTAATAACATCCATGAAGGATTCCCAGGTGGCTGTGAATTTAAATAATGAGGGTTCCTCAGTTTTCTTTTTCTCATAGAAATTTTCCCACTGATATTTGGCATGGGGAATGGCTTTGAGGAGCACAAAAGTAATCGTTTTTGTATTCGAAAAGTTATGGACAAAAAAATACCCTTCTAGTAGATTCAACCACCTGTCTACAATATTTTCATCTATCTGACCTTCAAATATATCAATATCGAAGTTTATTTGTACCTTGAAGGGGGTGGAACCTCCACTCAAAGAAGATGTGTCACCTATTGGTAGCCACCGAAGGATTTGTGCAAAACTATCCATCATCTCATTCCTATGTTGCGTGAGGGATTCCTCAAGAAAATTTTTGAAAGGATATCATGTCCCATCATATTTCTTTTCTCCTATGATGAGAGTTCACTTGGGCATGCGAGAGATTTCGTCCTCAAGAGAAACAAGCTCAAGACCCAACTCTTTGTACTCCTACCTCGTTGAGGACATGCATTGAGACGACAAGGAGCACACTGCTTTGATACCACTGATCTAGATTTTATGAGCAGAATGAAATGAATATAGATTTTTATCAGGTGATTAACACAAAATAACACAGATATAGTAAAACTGGTTTTCTATTCAATAAAGAAATAAGTTGAAACTGTAAAATGTAGTGGAAAACAAGCTTACTGGAATGGTGGTGGCTTATCTCTGAGAAGAGATGTGATGGTTGTGCTCATTCGCAAGCAGATGGTTACAATGAGGCTCTGAATGCATTTTTTCAATAAACATGAATGTAAAAAACCATAGACATCCAAAAACCTAACCCTAGGAGATGAAGCGCCAAAAGTCATGTGGGCCTCGTTTGGGTAAGTCAGTACATCAACTTCCCGAGGTCTTAACTTTTGCATACGATATTCATTTGATGCGCTCAATACCTCATTAGAAATATCTATCTGAGTACTACAACGTTTGTGTGAGAAACATGAAGAAATTACTATGTTTCTCCCTGTTTTCCAAAAAACGTTGTTTAGGGCCTCAAAACGGCTCCAGAAGTTCAGGACCCAAAAAATTGCTAAAAATAGTAAATTACCAAAATTTCCAAAAAACTATTTTGAGCCAGTTGGAAAAGGTGGGTGGCCACCGATATCCACCTGGATTAGCTTGATAGGCCTTGCATATTATTTCAAGGGAATCTTCATTTCTCCCATGGGCCCTTTTATTCCCTTCATGTCTGTGAACTTGGTTGGAAACAAGTCCTAATACTCATGCAATAGTTCTGTAATCTTACTAATAGTAGCATCATCCCAATAGTATCCAAAATTTTATAACTTAGGTGTTTTTTCTATTACAATATTAACTTTCTTAATTTTAATAGGCTTCCCAACAAAAGGTAATTCAATCCCTGGCCCTTCTATGTCTCTTTGTCCTTCAGTTTCTAAGATGTTCATGTTCCTAGGGTCATCATCCTCATCAACAATAATATTATATCAACCCTGTAACCGCTGAAGAGGCACATTCCATTCATCTTCTTATTGTTCAAGAGGGAGGTTAGATACTTCCTCAAAGACCTTTTGTCTTACAATTTTTAAAGCATGATCTACTATTGGGTACTAAATTTCAAATAGGAACGTAGCTATAAATTTCTGGGTCATACCATTCGAATATGTAGTGGCTAAGTGCAATTTTGCTTGAAGATACCAGTTGATAGGCATAGTATCTAAGGTGTTAATGAACTTATGTACCCACTATTCTTTAGGAATGTTGCTCCAAGCTTCCTCACAAATTTGCATATGATCCTTAGGGAAACTTTGACCTATGTATCAAACTTTGCAGCCTTCATCTAGGTTTGAAAAGCGCACTATCAACAAGGTGCGATATTGTACCCATTCCACGAAGTTATTCTTGTGATATTCCCACCATCTGGTTGGCATTTATTTCAAGGCTTTGTCTAGTGCCAACAACCTCTATTGTATTGGTACAATTCCTTCAAATTCAAGTAGAAATGTCTCTAAATTATTCAATCCATCAAATGTAGGAAGATTACTTACTTATGTGCCAATCGAGTGAACTGCCTTAGTCAATCTAGCAGACCTCTGCATAGAGACTTCATACATTATATTCTGCCAATTTTCCAATGCTTCTTCTAAGTCTGATGAGAATGCACTTTCACTTCGTCAACTTAGATTTCCATCTGTTGTAGGATTAATGTAATCATGTTGTCCATTTATATATGTTCTCTAGATCATAAGTGCACTCTTCTTATCTTATAGGTTCTGTATATATGCGACCTTCATCAGGATCAAGAGGTGCAATGAACCTAAGTCCATCACCCTCAAATGTCATTTTTCTCATTTTTAGGTCAATGATAGTCAAATTGTTGAAAGCCCAATCAATAGCCAACAACATAGGATAAGGATAACTATCATCAACAATCTCAATCACTTCAAAGTATGCAAATGTCCTCACTCTGTCAATGTCCACAGGGACATGTTCTAGTCTTCCAAAGGGGCTCATCGCCTACTGATTAGCCACCTGAGCCTAATAGGAGAGTAAATCAATCTAGGTTTTCCCATCAATGCCCAAGTCTACTTCATCATAACATTTAATTATGATCCTAGGCCGAGGACCACATATTCCACGTCGTAGTCTCCAATCTGAGCACTAACGTGTAGTTCCTTGCTTGTCCTCCTTTTTCTAGATACTTGATTCACATCTCTACTAAACATAGGATCTATTCTTCCAATTTGATACTGTCTTATCAAGTGTTTTATTTCCTACACATCTCTTTCATATTTAATCAAATTGATACAAGTATATAAGAAGTCCATAAGCTTTCTTAGCTATTTTCATTTCCTAAGTGGGACAGATTGATCGAATGTTGGAGGTGTTAGAGCCAATTCTTGCAAGTAGGGTGTTTCTCTCCGATTTTAGGCCCTTGGTGTAAAATGAAAATAAATGGGGTTTAAAAACCCATCAAATGCATTTTATTCAAAGGTCGCAGTCATGAGCGCCCAAGCGTAGCACATGTAAAATCTCCATTTCGGGCTTAAAATGATAGCAGACAGGCGATCAAGTATTCGGTGGAAAGGATCTATCATCAAGGCAGATCGATGGACATTGGGTAAGACGGGACCATGAAGTTGCATGGATTTTAATGCAGTGCAAAGGCCCGAGACAAAGCCCACATATTCCACGAAATGATCATGGTCATCCAATCCAGTCGGGACACGTGGCACCTGATTAAGTCCAGTCACCATTTCAGCTACCGGGATTTTGAAATACAAGGGTTGACTCCCTTCCTTGCATCTAGAATCACCGGAACGTGAAATGCGAAAAAAACCTTTGAAGATAGAAACATTTCGCCATTTTGGCTACCAAGACTTTGAAAGACAGGGGGTCAAGAGAAAAGGAACAAGAACTCCCAGTGGGAGAATCCCCGAAATGCCGAAATCATCTCAGCCATCCAACCAAGGGACACGTGGTGTGTGATTAAGTCTGGTCACCATTTTAGCTACCAAGATTTTAAAAGACAACGGGTCGATCCTCCTTTGTAGTTGGAATCACCAAAATCCCAAAATGCGAAGTGTCAAAAGAGCCTAGGAGTTGGGCCTACGTTTCAGCATTTCGACTACCAGGATTTTAAAAGACAACAGGTTGCTCCTCCCTTGCAATTGGAATCACCAAAATCCTGAAATGAGAAGTACCGAAAGAAATTTTGAAGATCCCTGCTAGAGGTAAATGAAGGTGGGAGGAGGTGGTTGAAACTTCACCTCTCTCTTTAAATGTAAGGTATGGAGGTTTTGGTAGGCAGTCTGCCCAAGATTGTCCTGTGTGCAGGTTTTCCTAAAGAAGCCATGCCGAGTCCTCATTTGACCAGAGGAGCCTTCACACGTGAATTTGGAATTTAATGTCTCAGATACCCTCCTACTTCCAAGGTTCCCTTGGAAGATCCATGTAGAGTTAAGGTGGTGTCTGACGAAGGAGTCCCATCCAAGTTTGACTGAAGAGATGTCATGCCCTAGAGGTTCGAGCACGCCTCTGCTGGGAGAATGTTCCTGAGTATATATACTCAGTTTTTGTATTTTTGTAAGGATTGATGGTAGAGCTAAGCTCCCAACTATAAATCTTTAACAAAGCCTCTAGTTCTCTAGTTAAAGAATGATATTTTGAGATTTCTTGTTTAATGGCGGCCAACCTCCTCCTTTCCTTGTTCCTCTGAATCTGAAAGCCTGGGTATGGATGATCCAGTCGGGTGTTGTTGTAACTATATAATGCATGTTTGATTGTATTAGTTCCGCAACGTTTGAGGTTTACTTTGAAGTTTCTCTGGTCTGAGAGGATCTCATATCTGAGACTTTTCCCCTTTATTTTCTTTCACTTACTCACCACTATGCAAATTTACTAGCCTAAGTTAAATCAAGACCTCGTATGTCCTTGTTGTTCCAACCCAGTTTTCTGAGTAAGTAATATTTTTCTGAGTTTACTTCCTTTCGATCACCCCCTTTTTAACAAATCGTGACATAAAATGATGGGCCGCAGGCTTACTCCTACTGCAATCCAGGAGTGACTTCTGACGCCAACATATTTGGCACCGTTGTTGGGGACGAAATTGAAGATTTTCCCTGGGATTGAATGACAAAGCTTACTAGTTCTGAGGGTGCATCAGAATCTAGTACATCGAAGATTGCAACTGTGCACCTAGAGACTCCACTGTGGTGACTCCAATGTTTCCACATAGCTGTTTCAATTGTGGCTACTATTAGCACACCTGAAAGCTAACCCAGAGGAGCTTTCTTGAGAAGGTTTTCAGCAGCTGCTTTCTCAGCTTGAGAAGTTTCCTAGGGTAATGAAAACATTAGTATATGGCCTTTGATGGTGAACAAATACCAGTCACATTCGAAGCTGCGCACATTTCACCTGGCGACTCCATGATTCGAGAATCGGTCGATGACTCCACCGTTTCGATATGGAAAATAGCTTAGCTCAAAGGTTTTATTTCTGTGACTTTTCCCAGATAGTTGGTTTTCCTAATCCACTACCTGGTAGAGATGAATGGGAAGATATCCTCCCTAAATTTCAAGAATAAAATTTGGAGGTACCAGCTGAGCATTTACTAGACTTTCATGAAGTTATTCATTGACTTAATATCATGCATGAAGATGTCCAAATTAAGATTTTTAGGTATTCATTAAAGGGAGCTTCTCTTGATTGGCATCGATCTCTTCCCACTGCAAGCATCCATTCTTTGACAGGTTTTCATACAACTTTCAATTCATTTTGTAAATATTACTTCCCAGCTGAGTGTTTGTATGAAAACTGTTGTGACGAGTTTTCTTTGCTTCATGAATCCTCTGGCGGCCCTGAAGACCATGTTTGCGATGAATCTTTTACTGTGGAGGAAAGAATTTTCTATGAAAATATAGAGGCATTGAATGATATTAATTATGATAGCCCTATCATGGAAGCATATGACATCATTTCATATACATTTGTTCTTTTAGATGTTCATAAATATCAACATGCCTCTTGTGAAAATTATGAGTTTATAGAGCAGATGTTGTCCATAGTAGATGGCTCTCCTAGATATAGGGTTGAAGCAGATGTTCCTAGCAGCCCTGCTTATGATGACGAAGACTTGCCAGTTTTTAAAGAAGAGATGGCTATGGAAGAGGATTCTTCTCTTTTCCTTCAGGAGGTTTCCCATGATATAATTTTACCTAGGATTAAAGAGAAATATATTATGTATGAACAGCCAGAAGAAACAGTTACCGCTGTCCCTGAAATGGATATTTTTGACATTTATATTCTCAATGGGACCACTATTATGGAGGTTGATCATAGAAATGAAGGGCAACCCTTTTTTAATGAATATTCTAGTGATGATGAGCAACACGATTATCGTACATTTGATCACTATAAAGACACCGACCGACATGACAGCAAGCAAAGATTTCCCATGGTCCCTATTTATGATGATTATGAATATGATCCTTGGGAAAGCCATGGAGAAGAGGAGGAGCCGAAGATGCAATTTACAGCCTGCTCAAAGCCTGTAGGTGAGCAACCGTCGTATGAAATCAGTCATCCTGCATTAGCCTCTCATTCACTTGAGCTTTCCATAGATATTCAATGATGTGTGAGCAGCCACAGAGCAGACCATGCTGCATGTTACAATTTTTCTAGGACCGGCCACCCATTCTATGAGCCTGTCAGTGAGTACATGAAGTGGCATTTCCTTCATATCTTGGAGCCACCCAATTTGATCTCAATTTCGGCCCTTGGAGAAAATATGAAGGATGTAACTGTTCTGTTGACTTGGTTGCATCATCTATTACCAATCATTGACAGAGTGAAGGAGCTTCCCTTCAAGAAGTTAATTGAATGGCTATGGTGGAAGTTTACTTTCACCTAGCCCCATGTAAAGGATTTTATTATTTTAGGACTGTACATAAAAAAGCTCCTTTGAGTATGTATGTTTATTTTGTTTTTCTTTTACTTTTCGGCCTATATTTTCAACAAGGTGTTTTGAGCTTGACTCCATGGCCCAACAAAAGGCACTGAAGCTGCAAAATGAGTTCTTAGAGCATCACAGGGATGACTCTATCCCCCATGGAGCCTAATGTTAGCGCCAATTATTGCAAGCATGGTGTTTCTCTCCGATTTCAGGCCCTTGGTGTAAAATGTGAAGAAATGGGGTTTAAAAACCCATCAAATACGTTTTATTCAAAGGATTCATTCATGAGCGCCCAAGCGTAGCACATGTAAAATCTCCATTTTGGGCTTAAAATGATACCAGACGGGCGATCAAGTATTCAGTGGCAAGGATCTATCATCAAGGCAGATCGATGGACATCGGGTAAGCCGAGACCATGAAGTTGCATGGAGTTTAACACAGTGAAAAGGCCTGTGACAAAGCCTACATATTCCACAAAATGATCATGGTCGTCCGATCCAGTCGGGACACATGGAACTTGATTAAGTCTAGTCACCATTTCGGCTACCAGGATTTTGAAATACAAGGGTTGATTCCCTTCCTTGCATATGGAATCGCCGAAACACGAAATGTGAAAAGCGCCTTTGAATATAGACATGTTTCAGCATTTCAGCTACCAGGACTTTGAAAGACAGGTGGTCGAGAGAAAAGGAATGAGAACTCCCGGTGGGAGAATCCCCAAAACACCGAAATCATCTCAGCCATCCAACCAAGGGACATGTGGTGCCTGATTAACTCTGGTCGCCATTTCGGCTACCGGGATTTTAAAAGACAACGGGTTGCTCCTCCTTTGTAGTTGGAATCATCGAAATCCCCAAACGAAAAGTGTTGAAAGTGCCCAAGAGTTGCGCCTACATTTTGGCATTTCAGCTACCAGGATTTTAAAAGACAATGGGTCTCTCCTGCCTTGTAATTGGAATCACCGAAATCTCGAAACACAAAGTGCCAAAAGCGCTTTTGAAGATCCCTTCTAGAGGTAAATGAAGGTGGGAGGAGGTGGTTGAAACTTTGCCTTGCTCCTTAAATGTAAGGTATGGAGGTTCTGGCAGGCAGTCTGCCCAATATTGTCTTGTGTGCAGGTTTTCCTAAAGAAGCCATGCCGAGTCCTCACCTGACCAGAGGATCCTGTACACGTGAATTTGGACTTTAATGTCTCATTTACCCTCTTGCTGCCAAGGTTCCCCTGCAAGAGCCATGTGGAGTTAAGCTGGAATCTGACGAAGGATTCCCATCTAGGTTTGACTGAAGAGATTTCACGCCTTGGAGGTTCGAGCATGCCTCTGCTGGGCGAATGTTTATGAGTATATATACTCAGTTTTTGTGTTTTTGTAAGGATTGATGGTAGAGATAAGCCCCCGATTATAAAGCTTTAACAAAGCCTCTGGTTCTCTGGTTATAGAATGATATTTTGAGATTTCTTGTTTAATGGCAGCCAACCTCCTCTTTTTCTTGTTCCTCTGAATCTAAAATCTCGGGTATGGATGATCCAGTTGGGTGTTGTTGTAACTATATAATGCATGTTTGATTGTATTAGTTCCTCAATGTTTGAGGTTTACTCTGAAGTTTATCTGGTCTGAGAGGATCTCATATCTGAGACTTTTCCCCTTTCTTTTCTTTCACTTACTCACCACTATGCAAATTTACTGGCCTAAGTTAAATCAAGACCTCACACGTCCTTTCTATTCCAACCCAGTTTTCTGAGTAAGTAATATTTTTATGAGTTTACTTCCATTCGATCACCCCCTTTTGAAAAAATCATGACATAAACTGATGGGCCTCAGGCCTACTCCTGCTGCAATCCAGGAGTGACTTCTGACACCAATAGGAGGAATTTCATATTCCTTTACTTCTGGTTGTGCCCTAGATGAAGAAGCCTATTATCCTACAAATTCTCTCCTTGCTTCTTCAAAAGTTTGTTTTTCCTTCCTTTGGTCAAATAATGGTGCCTTCTATGAAGCTCTTATGATCCCTGATCAATCTATAGTCTTTCCTAGAGTCACCCTATATTCTCCTGTGACAACACCTCCTTTATTAATAACAATGAATCTGGGTTCCTCACTGCGAGGTTCAACTGATATTAGTTGTACTTGTTGGTTTGCACCTCATCTTTCCTGAAGTTTAGCTAACAATACTGGACGATATTCAATGACATGGACAAATGAATTACTTTAGATGCAAGTAGTGCAAGGGTTCTGACAATACCTTTCCAAATGACATAGTTGGGTGCAGTTATAGAAAATAATATGACCTATACCTCGACCCATGCCTCCTCCTCATCCTCTTCCTTTGAAACCACCACAAGGATTGAAGTTTCCTCTTCCTAGGGAATTAAATTGCGCAACATTTCCTTCTTGTTGTAGTTCTCCTTTAATTCTATATGCATCCTATTAGTCTCTAATTTTTCTTTTGATCTAGTGAGAAATCCTAATCCTAAAACCCTCCTACTTGCACTTCATTATCTTTTTCCATTTGATTTAAATCATTGCTTTCAACTTGTTATGGTTTGTTTTTTAGATTTTTGGATAACTTCTTTAAGTTTGGAGTTTTAAAACATGGTTTTGAATGATGTTTCACTTCATATGTCTGTTTGAAATTTACAAATTCAAATTATGCTAAGTCATTAAAAGTGCTACTGGAATAGCATTATTCCTATAACGCAAATATAATCATGCCTTAATATGCGCCTGCCACCTATATTCCGTTATGATTACCCAAATCAAGGAATAAGAGTTCGCATGTGTCCCACGATGGATCTCGAATCATTTGATGATTCAAAAATTTACATGATCAGAATTCTATGTACCTGCAAAGGACTCTTTTCAAACCATTCAATTCCCAAAGATTATGATTTGAAACAATCACTCATCGTAATGATTTTGCTGAATTTTAAGCACATATATTTTCTCAAGAGAACGGTTATATATTAACTGATTGCAGGTAGCATATTTAGAATCCGAGCAGTTCTATTTGTAGCAACAAGTTTTGATGGGACCTAAGAGGAGTGGACAGGTGGTCATATTAGAACCCGAGGGTGTTGAACTCCTTGAAGCTTATCCTCAAATGACTCAAAGGTTTAGAGATGTTGGTTGGTTCGAATTCCTTAACACTTTCCAAGGTCATGAAGAACAGGTCTCTATGGAGTTTTCACTGAACTTTGATGGTTATGAAGTGGAGATTGAGAAGCTGTTGATGTTGGTGACAGAATAGACAATTGAAAAAGCTTGCAGATTGGTGGTTGGAGGAGAACAATGGTGGAAGAAGGAGCATGTGGTTACAGAGTTTGTTAATCAATTCTTGCTTCCAGATAAGAAAAATCCAAATTGGAGAAAGGGAGTTCCTCATAGCTGGATCAGACCATAATGGCACACTTCTTTAATCATTATCCACAGGTATATTACCTATGAAGGTAGATTCTCACTAATCTATATCTACCACATTAGGTTATTAATGCATCTAAATGGTGATTATCCTTTAAATCTGCCTTACTTTCTACTCAAAATCTTGACAAAGATGTCAAAAAGAGTGCAGTCACTCTCCTCCAATGCAAAGAGCAGTCTATTTCATCAAGTATTATTTAAGAATTTAGTTGTGTTTGCCTTGAGAGAAATACAGAAACCTTGGAGTTGGCTCTTGCAATCTTTAAAACCTAACCCACAGTCTAACAAACAGAAGAAAGGAAAAAGGAACGTCACACAGAAACAAACTATTTCAATTGATGAAACCCCTGTCAAAGAAGAAATGCATGATGTTAGGGTGACGAGGAATAGCAGAGGTAAAAGATAGAAGTTCGATCCAAAAATCAAAATGTTTTCTGAGGAAGATGTTAAAGGGGAAGAAGATTCAGATATTCAAACTACAACCAAGCATGAACTACCATCCACCAGTAAAAGGGGCGTTGTAGTCAAAAGGACAAAGAATAAAGGTGTTCCTGTGTCTCAAAACCCTAGAAGAAATTCTACTAGGGTTACCAAAAAATACAAATTGAAGTCCAAATCCATGTTCAATCCCTCAATCAAAGAAGAAAATGTCATAGCTATATAAGATCACTCTGAATATGTTGAAGCAGGTACTAGGAAAAAATAAAAAAAGACCTCCATTGCATAAGAAACCAACAAAAAGAGGAAAACAAATTGTTTCATCATCTACAGGACCTGCCACAAGAGCTACAACCAGATTGGAAAAAGCTAAATAAATTGCTAAAGGTATTAGTGAGATCCATGAAAATAAAAGGGGTTACCTTATAGATTTAGATCACATATCAGATATGCCAGAAGCCATGGATTTAACAAGTTTTGATGAAGAACACAAATCAGAATTGGTTTCTAAATACCAAGTTAAATTGAGAGAACCCAAGGTTTCCATAAATATGAATGAACCTAGACCTTTTGAAGAGTTCCCCGAATTCAAGGTCAAAGTCAGAAATGATAGACAAAGGATCAAGGAACTCCAGAAGACAGTGAGACAGTTGAAAAGAGAAAAGACTCATGTAGAACAATGGAGTGCTCGTTAGCAAGAAAGAATTCAAGGTTTCAAGAAGAAGAAAAAAGAGCAAAGGGAATTGCTCAAAGAAATCAGAGAAATCAACTTTAGACTCTATTGGCATAATGTCGTGCTTACCACAAAGCTTAAACAAAAAACTGCCAAAGCTACTGATATTATCATACCCTGAAAATTTCATGATGATTGTTACAATCATAATTTTGATGTTTTCTAGGAAATATGGCAGTGTCTACTCATTTTGGCCTGTGAAATACAAAGACCTTGAAATGTATGACTAGATCAAACTAATCCCCGTTTTGTAGAATCGAATGTAATGCTGGCAAGATCATATGATATTAAGTTCTTGAGCAATGATCTATTTTTGGAATTTAAACGCTCTTTTTGAGCTAACCCCCCTAATATATAGGTGCTATCTATATGTAGTCATTAAGAACATTCTAGAAAATAGGATCACGGGTTTTGTGGATAGTTTAAATAGGCAGAGGAAAGACTCTGTTATGGTCAAAAATTTGGAGATCCAGAAGAATTATGCTGAAATTCCCTGTAAGGCATTATTATTCTATTTGCCACTTAATAGCAAAGGCATATGGATGGTTAGACACTCTTTTCTACTCTATTTTCTTTCTTCATGCTTGAATTCATTATTCAAATTGCAATGCATTTGTCTCTTGATTGTTAATTAATACAGTGAAGAATTTACTATGGAAGTTATTTTCAAGTTGATGGTGTTGTTTCTTTAGGATATACTGGGACAAGAATTTATGTGAAGTTGACAAATTGAAAGCTTCATTTTCTCTTTTTCTTATCGGTCTAATATATCTATGTGACTACATTTTAACCATTCAATGGGATATACTTTGTTCTGATTTGGATTTTCATGTTATGTTATACTCTTGAGCCAGTTTTCAACCACCTTACTCAAAAAAACAAATCATAAAAATCCTTTAAAACACTTTGCAATAAACCAATGATGCCCTAGATTTCCCTCTCACATTCAAGTGAAACTTTAGGGACTAACACATCCCTTGATCTTTCATGCATGAGTTCATAATCCCTACAGTCCTTCTCATCATGCCCCATAGATTTTGAGAGTGTATAATAAATATTGGTGGGTGTCTAGACATATTTTTGCATATAATAACATTCACCAAGGCGTTGTCTGGTTCTACATACCTCGCACCACGGTACAGTAGCCTCCTTAAAAGGGTTAGGGTCTCCAGAGGTCAAGTATTCATTAAATAAGGGACAATGATCTTTGTCATGGCCCTCTGATTTACATCTGATACACCAGATGTATTATCTTTTCTCCTTTCCTTTATCTTTCTTCATGTCTTCAAACTTGTAGCACCTCTTTCATCACCTTAGTGAGAAAAATAAAGGTTCTTGCAAGCTTAGTTGGTTTTGCTAAGTAGGACAGCTGCAAGGAAAAGGGTTAGAGAAAGAAATATAAAAGAACAACTAAGAAATAAACTAAGAAATAAAATAACAATTAAACTAATGAGTATAGGGACATAAGGACAAAAGAAACAATAAGACCCATGTTACCAAAGGTAAGGTTGATATTAGTGAAAGAAAAAACCAAGAAGAAAGAGGACTATGATTCCCTTCTTCCTCCAAGGGAGGGCTCTTGGACCCCCACAAATAAGCTCTTCTTACAACTTTGAATGAAAATGGTGAAAGAATTCTTTGCTAATTCACTCAAGGGGTGAGATGGATTGCCCAATGCAATGGTGCTAGTATACTCTTGATGATAATAGAGGATTCCTCAAGAGAATAGTAGCAACATAAATTTTCTATTGAATTCCTTAAAAAATGAAGTTCACCCATGGCCTTTTTATAACACCTCTTTGAGGTATTGTGCAACCAGCTTGTAGTGTGGAAAGAGGCTAATTAGGGCAGTTTTAGGTCTTTGACCAGCAACCCAGTTGGATCCAGTCCATATTTGAGTGTCAAATCAACTTGGAAGATGAACCAGAAGTGGGTGGGAGGATGACCACTCTCATAAATGCGTTGTTCTCAGATGTGCGCATCTTTTAACGACCATAGTCACGCATCGGGCGCATGTGCACTTTTCCTGCATTTTTGTTTTGCGCATGTGCACGCGCGCCCTATGTAGTCATAGCAAACTTTAATTTTGTCATTGGTTGTATAGTTTTTGACCCTTTGGAAATGATTTTGTGGTAGTTTTGGTCCATGGGTGACCTCATAACTATTTGATGATGCTGAATTCTTGTAACCATTTGCGAACAAAATTTTAGTGATAACATATGCCCCCTGATGGATGAGGTTAGGAGCATACGTATAGCCAAAATCCATCAATGTTTCTTCTACTGAGAGTGTCGTTGTAAGAGAGAGCGCTAGTGGGATTTTCAAGAGTTACCCATTGGAGGGAGAAGGGAACCTATAGAACCCAGCCTTCCATAAGGTGTGTAAAAATAAACTGTGTACAAACGAGGCGGGCATGCCCCATGCTCATGTCGTGTAACTAAAAAAGGAATGGTGTGTTGATGTAGACAATTGCAGCACCCTCAGGGGTGGTCGTGATAAAGGAAGAAGACAATTCTGTGGAGGAACATACTCTAAATAGTAGGCAGTGACATTTGTAAGAAATATCATGGATTCTGTAGGCATTGATAGCCTAGCCAAGTTCAGAGGTCTTCGGAAAATATAAGAGATAACTGCAATAGTTGAAAAGTAAGACCCACCGTAACATGAGAAAGTTTTGAAGTCGAATGTTACAGGGGTCAAAAAAAATAGGGAGAAATTGTGGTTCTCCCTGTGTCGTCTGAGACCTCTCATTGGAAAGGTAATGAGAGTCAAGATATTGTCGCCCTTCTGGAAACTGTGTTGATGTCGACAAAAAAGGGGGACGCAACTTCAAGAAGAAAAGGGCTTCATGAAATCTACTAGGTGAGGGTTAGGAAATGGAGGAGGTACATGGATGAAGTCAAGATGTAGGAAGACTCAAGATTGCCCTTGGTTGAGGGTATATGTGAGGTATAAGTGGCCACAACCGTTCAACTAGGTCGAGTGTCAGGGGGACAACAAGACAGGGGATAAGTTGTGCTAGAGGTAGGACAAAGTGAACAAACTCAGAGGGCAAAGGTAAGTGGCCTATGGGATACTCAGAGTATATGGACGATGCCAATAGGGTTAGATGATAAGGAGTGCCCCAATCAAGGGCGACATGGGTTGCATTTGCCAAAAAATGGAAGAAGGTCATCAAAGGTGGTGACAAAAGGAGATGTAAATGTTGGAAACAAAGGCTTTTTACAATGTACCAAATAAATAAAGAATAATTTGGGATGAGTGTCCAAATACAGAAATGGGTGCCCCAATGTAATATGGTTGAGCCAATTAGGGCGCAATTTGCTTGGAGAACTGGTGGAGGGTGGGGGGGCCATGGGTGTGTTTTTGTATGAGGTGGGTGAAATGAAGGGAAACTTCCAGAGGGGCAAACTGATTGTGAATGAAATGGAGGGTTCATAATACTATGAAGGTGCAGTCAAAATAGAACCTTGAAGAGATAATCTGGGAGTCCAGTGGGAAAGCTAGCAAAATGAGGAGAAGGAGTATGTGGCTGATTCGCGACATGATGTAAGACTATCGGGACTCCCATCCCTAAAGGGTTTGAAAACAAACATGAGTATCAAAGTGCAAAAGGGTTCTATGAATGGGACAACTCATGTGGGGGAGAGTGCTATCGGGTGACAGTACCTAAGATGCAATGGAGGTGTTGGTACTGCAGAGCTGAAGATGGGGATCCTAGAGGCAAATGTTAGAGGGTGTGACTGGAGATGCAAGTGAGATTCAGAGGGAATGATTACATGCTAGTGATGATTATATACCTGAAGGGATTGCGTTGATGGATGATGACCAAGTACCTGCACACATGAAAACCAAATACCCGACGTGAAAAATAGTTGAAGAGAATCAAACATGCGAGCATTTATTTGATAATTTTGAACATGAGCATGCATACCTGGACAGGGAATGAAAAAATGGTGCCCCAGGGGCTAAGGATGAAAAGTGGTCCGGGGACTGTCTTGATGTATATGACAGGATGTTGATCCCATGGCTGAAGACAGATCAAAGAACGGACACCCGGAGCTCCCAGAATGGTGATTGGAAGTTTGGCGGAAAGGCCTATATATAGCTGTAGGGCCCACATTACCACCTCATTTGTACTTGTTGCTAGAGTGATTGGATGAGAGGTATTCAGAGGAGATTTGGGGATTTTGGGAGAATGAGGCAGCCGATCCAGGACCTACAAGCTCCATGTTGTTAGTCTTATTGTCCTGCATAGAAGTAGATTTTTCATTCATGGGCAAGGTCTGTACGGAGGGTCGTACGAGGGATTGTATGGGTGTGGGCCCCCAAGTGCGTAGGCGAACCGGAAATATGTATGCATGAGTGTGCGCCTGCTATCCAGGTAGCCACACATGGGTGTGCTCATAGGGGGGACAAAGGCATGCATGATATGTGTGCCTGTTTTCTACACAACCACGCATGGGTGCGCGACTGTGTAGTGGACAGGTGTGCATTGATGCATGCCTATGTTCGTGATAGGGGTGCATGGAGGTGCCCTTGTAGGGTGGGAAGGTGCGCACATATGTTGCCCGTGGGATGGATAGGCGCACCGGCATGCACACCTATGGGATGGACATGCATGCATATGTGCGCACCTATGGGGTGAACAGGCCTGCATATGTGCACGCCTGTGGGCTAAACAACTGTGCCTTGGGGGAAAGGCTGATGGGTGAAAAAATCATATTTTTTAATGTTTTTTATGGTCAATATGGCTGATCGAGGACTATATTATGTGGTTGTAGGTGATCTTTTTGCACGATGTCGGTCGGCTGGCGAGAGTGGGATTGGTACCAGCTAAGGGATACCATGGCTATTGAGGAGCTGGGGGTTCATGCCACTTTGGCAGCCTGTGGTCTGCTGAAGTTCTTCGAGTGCCCATTGATATGGGTGCATGAGTATCTCTTGCAGTTTCTTATCCGGATGTGGAGTCCAGACCTGCATTGCTTTATGGTGCGGGGAGAGTAGATCACCTTCACTACGGTGGAGGATATATACTTTTTGACTAGGCTCCCTTTTTGGGGAACGCCCCTACTAGCGAACATGTCATTAATGACATTGGGCTAGAGGTACTATTCGAGGGAGAACTACATGTTGGGATCCATTGTGAGCATTGGGGCAATGGATTCTCTAGCACATCATTGTGTAGTAGTGATGATTGTGAGGGTGTATGGGTCCCTCATGACTCAACGGATCACTGGTGGTCAGCTAAGTGTTATGGGGAGGGTACTGGCCAGTGATCACTTTTCCTGGGGGCTTACACTACATGCCAGGATGGTAGGGCAGCTGGACCGATGTCAGTCCATCGCCACAGGGGACTTTTCCCTTGGGTCTATCTTGGTGGCCTGGTTTTTGGAGAGGGTGCCGATGTTGCGCCCTAGGATTTTATTGGGCATGCCTGGGGTGCGAGAGCCATGATTGAGGTGGTGGTCGACGATTTTGGTTCATCATGGTGGTGGTGAGGGCGTCCACTTTTTCACAGTTGAGGCGGCACAGATGTGGCGGCAGATGTCGAAGGTTATACTGTAGTATCCATACACTGGTGTGGACTTCTGAGGTGATTCATACATGGTGTTACCTCCAGGGGAGGTATTTGATCATCAAGGTATGTTTATGAGTTTGATATGATGATTTTTGAGATAGCATGACATGTGTATTTTTGTATAGATGATGATACTATCATTTGGTTGTTTGTATGTGTAGATGTGAGCCCTCGCGGGCGTGAGGTTGAGCTACTAAGAGTGTCGGCTTGCCAGGAGCCGAGGAGACCACCGTGGGGAGGAGAGAGACGTCAGCATGAGGACGCCGAGGTGAGACCAATTGAGGATGAGAGAGCAGTGAGGGGACGTTTTTTTGATGACCCAAGTGTCGAGCCATCGCATGCTCCTCCGATGGATGCTGGGGGATATTTTGAGGATATTTTCCACCACTTGGAGGTTGTGCTACAGGGCGTACCTAAGGGCATGTGGTCGTGCATCCAGGATGAGGGCATCCTGTAGTAGTGTGTGGGAGTTCTGCTGCCGTGGCAGATTGTGGTGCGACGAGCAGGTGCTACAATGACCAGACAGTTACCTCCTAGTCCGGAGGGACCAGTAGTGTGTGGGGGACCACCACCTGAGGGAGGGGTAGGAGGTGGTTCTTTAGAGGCACCTTGATTGGTTCTCTATGTATGTTTTTATTTTATATATAGGCTGGTGAGCCCATTTTGGTGTAGTGGCACCAATTTTGTACTGAGGTGCTTCACTGGCCTGCTGATGTTTTTATATTTGTATGTAAACATTTTGATGGCACTGTGGACTAATTCTTATATATATATATGAGCATACATTTTGGGATATACGTGATGTTTACATGTGTTTTTTAATGTGTTGATGATGTCTAATCTATATATGTTGTGATAGGTTTTTGATAGTTTTATGTATGTGTAGAGGTATCTTGATGTGATATATGCCAGTCTAACACAATGTTAGCTAAGTTATCTGTAATTTGATTCAATTGTCATGGAATATGTGTAAATTTAATGAAATCAAAATGTCGAGATAAAATTCTAACTTGCAGGTATTTGCGAAAGAGGCAAGGATCGCGGACATGGTACACATTGTTGAGCTGGAGGATGACTAGTTGAGAGTCGAGAAAGATGCTAAGGTGAAAAATATGATGATGTTGGGCATCGACGAGGAGGCCAATGACGATAGTGTATTTATCTTGGTTGTTGGTTGCGGAACCCAAACATATGCCACTAGAGTGGAGCATTTCATGTGAGGGAGTATAGATGGCCCAAGCTGCCGAAGAAATATTTTATGTCCAACGACTGGTGCCATTGGCGTAACCAATGTGGTAGGCCAGTGCAGGAAGCATCTGTCAATAGCACAAATGGTAGTTTAGACATGAGGGATGGAAAAAAGATTAAAAACACTATAGAAGAAATAACCTAAAGTAGAAAGGCTATGTTTAGGCGTAAAATTTCTTTAAGTATAACCCGTTGATGGGTTCTTTGAGAGAGAGGCCTTCGAGAGAGGCTAGGATGTATGCCCCTTTGGTGAGGCAATGTTGGATAATGTAGGGGCCATGCCATAGGGACTCAAATTTTCCATGACCAAGGGTATCATGAGAGATATCATAAGCAAGGATGAGGTCATCTTCATGAAATGAGTGAAGGTCGATATGGTGATCAAAGGTGGCTTTTCACCGTTTTTTGGCTGCCTCATTATTCTATAATGAAGATCGATGATCTTCATCCAGGGATTCTAAGTGCAGCAAGTGCTGCTCCATTGGAGAAGTGTCGGGTAATAGCTCAATTGTGGTGCGTAAGGTGGGAATTTCACACTTGATGGGAAGAGTGGCCTCAACCCCATAGACTAGATGAAATGGTGTGAAACTAGTGGTCGTTTTCACGGTCGTACAGTAAGCCCATAGCGCAGAAAATAACATATGATGCCAATTGGTCTTATGTTTATTAACCGTGCACTACAACATGGTCTTGAGGACCTTGTTAATTGCTTCTCCCTATCCGTTAGACTGAGGGTAATATGGTGAGGCAAACTCATGGGAGAATCCTAATCGAGATGAGAGTTCGACAAAATCTCATTCTCGAAGTGTTTCCCATGATCAAAAACTAGTTGGAGTGGTACACTGAAGCGGGATATGACGTGATCAAAGAAAAAACGTGCTGCGGTGTTAGCGATATTGTTGAAGGTGGGCATAGCTTCAACCCATTTTGTGAATTAATTGACTGTGACAACAATGTATTTGTGTCCATTGTTGGATGGGGGATTACAAGTCATGAAGTCGATGCCCCATTTACAAAAGGGGCCGACAATAATGACTGGGTGAAGAAGAGCAGGTGGTGCTCATCCTTTGTTGGCATAAAGCTGACATTTCTTGCATCGCTTCACGACATGGATGCAATCGTGAAATAATGTAGGCCAAAAATAACCTGCTCGGATCATTTTCTAAGCAGTGGAAATTCCTGAAAGATGGCCCCCACATTTGCTGCTATGACAGTTGTTCAAGATTCTATCGGCCTCATCAATAGTCAAGCATCAACGAAGTATGGTTTCAACCCCTCACCGATATAAGATATCTCCGATGAGGAGATAGCAGGGGGCCTGGTGGTGAATACGATGATGATCATCTTGTGAGAGGTGGTTACTAAACTTTTGGGTTCGGAGGTAGACGAGGAGGTCTCCATACCAAGGATCATCTGAAGTGATGTAAAAGAAATGTTCATCGGGGAAGTTGGTATTGACAAGGGCACTGGTAGTATCGGAGGGGAAGGCCATGACAGGTTCAGTGAGGATGAGAGATTTCTTTCTCTTGGGTGTTGAAAATTCAATATCGTACTCTTGGAGGATAATGATCCATTGGGGAAATTTTCCATTAATTTGTCGATGGCTGAGCAAGTATTGCATAGGGTTGGAATCTGCTACGACCTTAGTCGTGCAAAGCAGAATGTAATGACACAGTTTCTGGACTGTGAGGATGACTGCAAGGGCTAGTTTCTCTTTGTTTTTATACTTCAAGGGTGGCCCTAAGAGGTTTTTACTAATGCAGTAAATGACATGCTCATGATCATCATCACCAATTTGAATGAGAACTCCTGCTACTGAGATAGCTGATGTTGATATGTAGAGGATATAGTCGTGATTATATTCGGGTGAACTAATTAAAGGGGCATTAGATAGCACCATTTTAAGATCGTCAAATGATTTTTGGGCATGTTCATCCTAGTGAAATGGGATGTCATGGCATAGTAAGCGAAGGAAACCGTGTGCGCGAGTGGCGTAGTCTGGGACAAATCACCGTAGAAAGTTAGCTTTTCCTTGTAGGCTCTGGAGTTGACGTAAATTTCAGGGAGGTGGAATTTCTATGATGGCTTGAACTTTGAGGGGGTACATGGTAATATCGCTTTGGGAAATGATGAATCTGAGGAGGTGCCCCGCAGTGACGCAGAACACGCACTTGAGGGCGTTCAAGCGGATGTTGTACTGACAACACCATTGGAAGATGATCCGTAAATCATCAAGATGTTGGGTGCATTTCTTGGATCAAGCTGTGAGGTCGTCTAAGTATGCAAGGATGATATGAGCCAGATCGTGAAAAATGTATGTCATAGCCCATTGGAAAGTTGCGTTGGCATTCTTTAAGCCAAAAGGCATGACACGATATGCAAAAGTACCCCAAGGGGTAGTGAATGCGATTTTGTATTGATCAGCTAGGTGGATTTGGATTTGATTATAACCAAAGAAATCGTCCATGAAGTATAGAGCCTTGTGGCATGCGGAGTCATCAATAATTTGATCGATGAAAGGCATTGGAAAGTTATCTTTGGGACATGCGTGATTGAGATCGCAAAAGTCCGTGCAAATGTAGATAGTGCCCTATTTTTTTTTAACGGGTACAGGGTTGGAAACCCATGATGTATAGGCAATGGGGTAGATGAACCCAGTCCTGTGTAATTTGTCAATCTCAACTTTGATGGCCGCTGCTTTGGATGGTTGTAGTCGTCGCTTTTTTTGATGAACTGGTGTAATGTCGGGCCAGGTGTCGATGTGATGTTCGACGATAGAGGGATCAAGTCCAGGCATTTTTGTGTATGACCAAGAAAAAATATCTCGATAGTGTTGGAAGAGGGCTTTATAGGCGATGATTTCTTGAGGATTGCAAGTGGCGCCAATGGTGATTTCCTCGATGACTCCATTTTTGATGGAAATGTCAATTTTGATGTTCGGGGAAATGTTATCCATGTTGCCTTCTTTAAAAGCATCAGGGGCATGGATGGGGTTGTTGAACCAGTCGATATGCCCTGATGGGATAAAATCCTTGGTTTCAACCACATATATGGGGTGTTGGTTAGGAGGCGTGGAGGCATCCTATGGAAAGAAGAGTGCTCGGTGGTGTAGCACATCCCATGGGTAGTCGGGGGTGTGTAACTCTTTGAGTATGTCCTCGTCACAGTGGAATTGGCGGGAACGACACAAGTAAGGGGAATGACACAATTATATTGCGATGGTTCGCTCGACATAAACCAAATATTGAAGTACTGAGGAGTACTAGTGGTAGTTGGATGTAAAATTTCCATAGGGAAATGAATGGGAGAATTGGGGGGGTTAGGGGGTGAATCCCCGAATAAGTCATCTAAGAACCATGGAGGCATCGGGAGTGCCTCGGGTTCAGGAGAAATGATATGAAGAATCTCTAATGACGAGGTAATGTCAACTATTGATTTTGTAGGGGTTTGAATCATGGTCAATTGGCATTTCCTGTATTCAATGATCATAGGACATTGGTATGTAAAATTATCTAAGGATTCACATAGAGAGAAAGGGCATCTCATACGTTCATTGACTGAAGTTGTGACATAATGGATGTCAGTGATTTTTGGTAGGGATGATGTAGCTAGGTTGGGTGCGGTCTGGAATCTTTGGCGTACTGCAGTTAATGTCTACCAGAAATGCGGCAAAGCTGGGAAATGGTGTGTATAATGGCCATATTTTGAACATATAGCGCAAGCGAATTTGGTTTGCAGCCCTTTAGTACTTGAGTGGGGGTTTGTGGTGGTAGTACTTGCTACAGTGGTGAGCAATGATGGTGTTTGATTGAGTGGAATTAAGTTTCGTAATTTGGGTAAATATGGGCAATTGTTGGTTTGGTGTCCATCTTTCTTACATAGCACCCAAGGGGGTTGGATGCGCGGGGGAAGTGGAGATGTGGGCTCCTTCTTCTTTTGTTTTTCCCCAGCTGTGGCAGGGAGGTTAGTGAGTGGGGGTGTAGAGGGTATGGTGGGAGTGAGTATGGGAATCGTCATTGGGATTCCTTCCATTTGGGGGGGAAGGGATGGTTGAGGGACCATCTCTGGTGGATGTAAATACCAAACTAGAATTTCTAACACCATATTAGGGAGGGTAAGTGTTGCTGCTACTTGGAAAGATTGTATGCCTGGTGGGGGTAAAAGAAGGGGATTTGAGTAATGGCCTGGGGAACTGTCTCCCAAACTGGGATATGGCCTTGGGGAGAGGTGAAATCATGGACTGGTGGACTTGACGAGTTCGCAGGAGGCTCGTGAGTGGGGAGCTCTGCGACTAGTGGGATGTCAGATATGATAGAATCCTCCCTAGGAAGAAGGGTATCCTCTATGTCAGTTCCGTTGGATGATACGACGCATACTTGATTGGAAGGATGAAGGAGTGGTAGTGCACCATGGTAAGTTCCTAACAATGATGGTTCTTTGAAAATTTTGGGACCCATTTCGATGAGTGGGTATGCGTCATGACTCATGTGGATGAGAGGAAGAATGTTATTGATGTTGGAAAAAGGGTTAGGCTCGTAATGTGAGACTTGGTCAATGGTAATGATCTTCCCATTATGGGGGAACATCATCGTTCGAAAGACGGAAGAGGAAACTACCTTCATAGCGTACATGTAGCTACGACTGAACAGGATACTATAATCAAGTGGGGTGTCGATAACTTCAATGTCGATGAGAATGGTGTTGCCCCCAAGTTCTACGGGGACATTGTGGAAGAGACCTTCAGGAGACGATGGTTGTCTGTCATAAGCTCTTAAGGTAATGGAAGATGGTATGAGTTCGGGGGAACCAAGTTTTTTCCATACAGATTTGGACATAATGCATGTGGATGCATCGATGAACTGTAATATTTCAAATTTTTACTGGGCTTTGAAAAGTGTTAAGAACCAAACATCAATATAGCATACAAAAACCTCTAGAAAAGTACTCAACGCCTTGAAAAAGAGATAATATCAGATAATAAGCCTCTTCGAGGGGGCAACCTCCTTTTACCCCACTTAAATGTTCAAGTACAA
>ML788594.1:194716-207944 GCA_009831015.1 Picea engelmannii | reverse complement strand
TGGTATATATAGGAGACTAGGAGGTTTTAATGGCCTAAAGCCGACATAAATAAAATAACATTACTAATCTAAATCAAAACTAATGGCCTAAATCCGACATAAATAAAATAACATTACTAATCTAATATGCCCCAATTAAGTGGTAATGAGCCAAAGTTTCTCGGCTGTCGAGATCAAATGTGATGAGTTGGGTATCCTTGGGCTTGACTTCCTCCAAGGTGGAAAGTAATGATTTCCATTGAGTGGGACAATTTTGAAGGACTTCTAAGACTAACATGGCAGCCGAGGATTGTGCTAAGTCTTCAACCAAATTGTAATTATGAGCCACCCTAGCCTGGGGGTTGTGGGCATTCCTGCACTATGAGATGCGAGGGATGTGAAGAGGTGTTTCAGCAATAGGGCGAGGGATTACCAACGAGGGTCATGTTGGTGCTGGGTTTGTTTCTGGGGGAACGGGAGGAGACTCAGTGGGTGCACTGTATTGACGACTACATGTTTGCAGAAGGATTTCTTCCTCACTGGTGAGGAGGATAGTACGATCTATAAGTTTGTTTGGATTGAGGTACTGTCCCAACTATGGTGGGGTAGGTTGTGTGTCCTGCTGGGTGTTTATCACACCCTAGTGCGGAATTGGATTCTACAACACAGTTGGGGGGGGGTTGTTGCACGTATTGTTGTGGGGCCTGCTGAGGGGCAAGTGGTGTTGGAGGATGATGTAGACTGCCCGAGTCTTTTAGCCATTTAAAATCAACAATTTGGGGGAAATGATGAGTATAATGACCGAACTCATAGAAAAGGGCACACGGGAAGGTGGTTTTAATAGTATTGTTATTTCTCCCTTGACACTTGTTGTTGTTGCCCCCCTGGGGGTTCTGAGTCCCTTGGTTTTGGTTGTCCCTAGTAGGTTGGTTTTGTTGGGTTGATTCTCGCCTTGACCTGGGTTGTTATTGTTCCTATTTCTTCCTTTCGTTTTGGCATTATTCAACAGATAGGTCAGATTTTTCGTATTCATCTATTCAAAATTTTGATATTGCTGAACGAGAGAGGGTTGAACAAAATTCACCCCAACATGAGGGTGTGGGGGTGCCATGGGGTATGGAGGACCAGGAAATGGAAAGTACAGATTCTGTGGGAGTTGTGGTACGTAAGGTACATAGGAAGGCGTGGTGCTTTCGCTAGTATTTAGAGTATAAGCTAAGGTAGAGGGGGTACCAAAATTTGTTTGGATAAGTGGATGTATTGGGGTTGTAGGCAATGGGCCATTGACGGGTGGAGGAATAGCAATAGGGTATGGCCGTTGATAAGGGGGTGGGGGGTAATAAGAGGTTCCCCCATATTCTGATGGATATTGAGGTGTGCCATACATTGGTGGTGGTTGGGGTTGAGGACTATGGTGTGTGGTATTACCAATCAATTTGTCTGCAGAGTGAGACATCCCGAGTTTGTCTTGACCGAATGGCACAGGTTTTGGGAGATCAAGAAGGACTGTTTATAAGTACCCTAATTGTGAATAGATGAGGTCATATTGTTGAGCCTTACTGATGGCTTCCTCTTCAGATTGAGTGAAGGTGGAAGCTACATCTTTACCGAAGAGAGAGACAAGTGATCTGAGAAACCAGTCAAGACACTGTTGTTTGGTGGTTTCAACTTTGTACAAACTAAGTCGTCTACACCACTCATGAATGTGATCAATCATATGTGTGGCTGAGGTTTGTTTGAAATTAGAGAGTAGTTCAAGACCATTTTCGTGGCAGATTGGTAATTGGAAGAAGGTAAAAAATGCTTTGGCCAAGGACTCAAAAGTCGCATGGGACCCCGATTTTTCGTCTACATACCATTTGGTTAATGGGCTAGTGAGTGTGCGTTGAAATAATCATAGTCTAATGGAATCATACATAATGTTTTTGGAAGAGCACCATAGGTGGAAAGTCATGAAATGGTTGGCAGGGTCATCTCCTACCTTTCCTTCAAACTTGGGGATGTCTGAAGGTAGTTTGGTAGGCATTGCAATCCATGTGGGGTCATGCAATATAGGATCATTGGTGAGTTTACTTAGATATGGTATGTTAAGAGAGGCCAAATATGGCATATGTAGTGGGGGTGGAGGATTAGCTCCAGCCATGGTGTGAGTGTGTTGTGAACCTGACCCTTGAGGGGGTCTAGGTGGGTTGATACTTCCCCCTTGAGAGGAATTTGTCCCTCCACTTCTGTGTAGAGGAGAGCGAGTGGACGGAGGGATTGGGGAAGTGGACCCAGGTAATGTGGAACCAAGCAAGGCTAATCCTAAGACAGTGGCACTCACATGAGTGTGTGAAGGTGCTGTCGATGAGTTGGCAATACCAGGAACTCCCCCTAAAATAGGAGGGAGGTTTAGTAAGCGTCTGGAATGATGGGGGTTCTATGGGTCCCCTATGATGTTCGACTAGCTGAGTGGATGTGTGCAAAATGTGATGAGAGAAAATAAATAAGAGCCTTTGTTGCAAATTTTGAACTTTACACAATATATATATCTAAATCAAAATGTAATCAGAAGTGCATCATACATAAAGTGTTTTGAAAAAGAATCATATATGTGGATAAGTGGGTTTTTTCCACGTGGGGAATCAAAGAAAACAAATGTTCATGTCCTAAAATATGTAATGTCCTTCCTCTCAAATAGCACTGGACCTTCCAATAGTACTCAACAGTGGGGTCTGAAGTCACTGGAAGAGAAACTAGTGAAGGATGAAATAATCAGTTATAATCAGGGGTAAAGGGGGCATATCCCAAAAGAGATGGCGATATTTCCCAATAGCCACACAAAATCCGATCAAGGTGCAATTGCAGCCCACAATTGCCACATGGGTAGATGTCCTAAAATTTGGTCACTAGGTACCTTGGTCAAAGTGTGACATTTAGATTTTCGGCCTAAGAAATGGGTCACGGGCTGGATCCCATACAAGAGGTGGGTTCCTCAAGGGAGGATGCACAGAACAACCATACCTCAGCCTTCAACCCTTCACAGGTATCTCCCTACCTTATGGTGTTAGGAACACTTGACTTGGAGGATTTTTAGTTCCCTATTTGACAACTTCTATTTCTTTGACAATGTGAGAACCAGATAACAGGGAGTTATTTGGATGCATATCCCTGAAATCCTACCTAGACTAAAACATTTCTTTTGGCACCTCTTGTGGAGGAAAACTTAGTGAGTTTTTAGAAAAAAATTAGATGTAGTTGTTTTGAGAGGTTGGGGGTGTGAACCAACCTCGTTGAAATTAAATGGGAGTGGATAGTTTCGTCAAGAAAAGGGTGGTGTGTTTCGGAATCCCTTTGGAGGAAACTTACTTTGACCTCCACGTTTTCGAGAAGAAAACTATGTGAGTGATAAGTGAATTTTGTGTGTGAATGAGTGAAAGTGTGCCAATGTTTTAATGAATTAGGTGTCACCTTGTTGCATGTGGACTTCTCTTGGTCCTTACAAGTGTTGATTACCTAATTAACTAAGTGCCTTTGGTACAACCTTGCGTAATTCAAAAGTCCCTAGGAAACTAGCATGTGGACATGTGGGTACTTTACGATTCATTTAACTCCTTATTGTGATTTAATCTAAGAAAATCTTTGAAACTATCCTAAATTGTGATGATGTGGGCATGTATGGGCCCGTTACAATCTTAAGATGTGTTTGAAAAATAAACTAAGAGGAGTCCCAAGAGGGACTGTTGTTCTTTCCTAAAGGTTTTAGTCTTTTTAAGGGAGATGAAATTGTCCTACAATCTTCTTATGATTCTCAAGGTCACTTGGAAGCACGAGAGAAGAGCATACTAAGCGACTGTTATCCAACTTCTAGTCCCAATGCAAGTTTTATGTGATTACAAATGATTTCCAACTTATACTTTTAGTCAAAGCAAGCCATCCATGTGGCGAAATGAAAGCAAAAAAAAAAAGGAAGCAATGATTTTAAACCCCCTAAGTGCCTATGTGTTTTGACTAATCCCTTTATATGAAGAGGGAACTAAGTATGGTGCAGCTTACAACATGCATGAAATCACTTTTAAGAAGGCTAGGGGCCTTCCCCAAATAAAAAAAAACCTTACAATGTGTACTTTTTGCACAGGTGTGCGGGTCCCAGAGTAGACAGAGGCACACTGAGCACCTATGCGTAGTCTGAAACAAGTTTATGGGTGCAGTTGCGTAGAGAAAAATTGTGACTTAGGCGCATGTGCGCATGATGCACGTCTATGGGCCAAAAAACCTGTGCACAACTGACACATAGTCGTGAAGAAAATTCTAGATGGAATTCTCTCAATTCAACTTGGAATTGGATGTTTTGTAGGTTGGCTTAGGCTGGTTAATGCACCTGCAGGTTAAATAAACCAAAAGAAGAGCTATAAAAACCCAAATGGGGTAGGAAATTGATACCTTTCCCCAATGGAGTCACCAATCTGTAGCACCTCTTTCATCACCTTAGTGAGCAAAACAAAGGTGCTTGCAAGCTTAGTTGGGTTTGCTAAGAAGGATAACTATAAGGAAAAGGGCTAGAGAAGGAAATATAAAAGAACAACTAAGAATTAAACTAAGAAATAAAATAACAACTAAACTAATGAGCATAGGGATATAAAGACAAAATAAATAATAAGACCCATGTCACCGATGGTAAGGTTGATATTAGTGAAAGAAAACACCAAGAAGAAAGAGGACTATGAGTCCCTTCTTGGACCCCCACAAATAAGCTCTTCTTACAACTTTGAATGAAAATGGTGAAAGAATTCTTTGCTAATCCACTCAAAGGGTGAGATGGATTGCCCAATGCAATGGTGCTAGTATACTCTTGATGATAATAGAGTATTCCTCAAGAGAATAGTAGTAGCATAAATTTGTTATTGAATTCCTTAAAAAATGAAGTGCACCCATGGCCTTTTTATAACACCTCTTTGAGGTATTGTGCAACCAGCTTGTAGTGTGGAAATAGGCTAATCAGGGCATTTTTAGGTCTTTGACCAGCCACCCAGTTGGATCCAGTCCATATTTGAGTGTCAAATCAACTTGGAAGTTGAACCAGAAGTGGGTGGGAGGCCGACCACTCTCATAAATGTATCTTTCTCAGTTGTGCGTGGATTTTAGCGACCACAGTTGCACGTCGGGCGCATGTGTGATTTTCCTGCATTTATGTTTTGCGCATGTGCGTGCGCGCCCTGTGTAGTCATAACACACTTTAATTTTGTCACTGCTTGTATAGTTTTTTACCCTTTGGAAATACTTTTGTGGTAGTTTTGGTCCATGGGTGACCTCATAACTGTTTGACGATGCTGAATTCTTGTAACCATTTGCGAACAAAATTTCAGTGATAACAAACCTGTAAAGATAAACTAGTTAATTGATTCAAAATATGACTCATACCTGGGTTGGATTCTCCTACAGGGGATCCTTCTAGATTCATGGAAATTTCTAATGCCTCATCCTACGAACTGACCTTCTGTTTTATCATAGGAACTCTAATGTATGGCAGGCGGGAGATGATGAACAATTCCCTATGTTGGTCATCTGGAATCTGAAAACTTAAGTTCATTTACCTTCTGATCAAAATCCCAAACAAGTTCATTTACCTTCTGCTTGATTTCCTTCAAATTTGTAATGCCCTGGGACTCCAACTTAGGCTTCTTGAACTCTGCACTCAATGCAGTCTTAATGTCATTTAGTGGCTTAGGTTGTACATATCCTCTAACAAATTTCATATACTAGCTCAAAGCACGATCCCTCAAGGTAGTACTAAATTGAGCTCTCTTAACAACTTCATCGGTGACTTGCTTAATGCTACATACAACTTAGCTTACTCAGATCCATCTCCTTTGAAAATGGGTAACCTTATTTCATCTTCCATGGACCTTCCTTGTTTTCTCGACTAAGTATGTACTAAATTGCTTGTAATAGTACTTTGAGTGCTCTGATTACTCTTCTTACTCTGGTTACTTAATGTTGTTAAAACAACAAGAGGAGTAACAATACTTACTTCGACAGTAGGAACAGTCCTTGAAGTTTCTAGTTCTTCTCGATGAAGTTCCTCAACCTCTGCTTCCTCTGCCCTTGAGAACTCTAAATACCCTTCGTCTGATCTCCTTGCTTCTTCTCCACTATAGAGATATTCGTTTTGTGCCAATGACCTGTAACTATGCTTAAGTAGGTTTGCAAGAGGAACCTTTCTAAATGATCTCCCACTATACTTGTGTCAAGCCTCTGCGTCAATGTCGTTGTCTGAATTTTTGAACAATATCTTTAAAATCTACTGATTATTGTATCTTTAGGATATTCTTCTCATGCAATAACATCTTAATCTTTAGTTTCAAAATGTGTAGAAACTTTCCTCTATGTCCCTTGAAGAAATACCTCTCTTTTTTACTATAGGATTCCACTATTTCAATATCAAACTCAGTAATGTACCCTCCAATAGTGCTATCAAACCAGAGATCCACCACTCTAGACACAGTTTTATCGATTCTCTTGACTTTCTTAATCAACATTGTTGTCAAAACCACAGATGGTCTAGATCTGATCTCAAACTAAGTGTCTGCTAATCTGGCTAACCACTCATACACCTCCTTATGAACTCCTGCAAAGAAAATATCATGTACACTAGTAAATATGTACCTCCCCAACCAGTCTTATGTACTAATGCTAGGGTTCTTGTTCCGAGCTATGACAAAGTCCCTTTCCTATTCTTCTATCCACTTATAAATATTTGTATTTGATTGGAACCACCTTGACATTCCCTCAAGAAGATCCCAGTCCAGGAAACAAAACCATTTATTGGCACAAGGGAATACCCAGGGTTCAACTCTAACAACGCACCAGCAAACCCTAACTATTGGCCCTTTCAGCAACACCTGTGAAGCAGATGAAGTCTCACCCAAAGTATCAATAGGGGGGTTGTAGGAAAAAGGTGTCTATAGCCATAGGAAGTGCACGATGATTCCAGAATACAATGCAAGATAACCTAGAGATTCTTAACAGTATTCTACTCAACCTCACGAACTTAGTTATATATTCCTATCTTTAGTAAAGGAAATAATAATGCAATCACAGTATAAAAGATAGAAAATAACCCAACATCAATCACATAGAACAACAATATTTTATGTGGTTCACCCTCTCCCTAGGGCTACATCCACATAACTGTGTTTATTAATAAGGTAGATGAAAATACACAGTCCTATCTGCGCACTCAGCTGCATATCCTTCTCTCTCTCTCCTCTTAATCTCCCAACCCTATGCACCCAACTATAGAGTCGATCTTCGCACCCAATTGAAGATCCATAATACAATAATGCTCCGAGACACAATAATTTTACATCTCACTCTCTCTATGTTAAGAAAAACCCTCCCAACTCTTCTAGACCTTTATTTATCCTTATATGACTCTTGGAAACCCTAGACCAAACTCTAGGTGCACAAACCCTAGGTACCAAAACCCTAGGTACCAAAATTTGCCTTTTAAGGACTTTGCCAACCTGTCCTTTCTTCTTCTCTGCGAAGTGCTCCAAACTACCTATTAGTGTCTTCCTTCGCTTCCTGATCTGTCCACGATTCATCTTCCTTGTTTCTTTGTATTCCTTGATCTTTAACGACTCACTTTTCCTTTACCTTGCTCCTTCTTTTATTCTTCTTTAACCACTTTGACCCCTACTTAGTTTGTGTTCCTTCCGTGCTCTTCATACTTTGTCTTTCTTCTTCTTTAATATTTTCTTTCTTCCTTAGTACATGACCAAGGGCCAACATAATAAAATTTGATGCATTGAAGTTATTATTGTTTCTTAAGATGGAGTACCGCGACTACCTGGGGGAGGCGCCAGTAGTGCGTGTGTGTTTTTGTATTACTGTATATTCATACTCATATGTATAATTCTCTTGTGTAGGTTACTTACTTAATTTTTGTTTCATCGATATATATACTCCTGATCATCTAACTATGTTTATATATACATATGTTTCCTTTTTCATTTATAGAGGTTGTGTTTTACTCTACAAATTGATCATCTAGACATTGCACATAACAACTGTCTATGATTCATTAAGTTGTGTTTTAAACTAACCTTTGCAGGGATGTATAATTATTATTCTCCTTGTTTAAAGTACAGTAGCATACGTATCTCTAATTTAAAGTACACTAGCATAATTTCATTGAAGCATTTCTTATTCAAGTATAGTAGTATACTTTCTGATTTTAAGAATTGTTCACAAGTTTGATCAGTCACAAGCTCGTGTATCTCATATTTCCTTAATGAAAAAGATTTCAATAGACTATTTTGTTCATTCTCTGAATATTTCTGTAGAAATTAACATTAAATTGATTCCATTTGAATTAGTTATTGTATTGATATGTCATCGTGATATAATATGTCATCTTAGACAAAACCATTATATTTAGATATTATCGTGATATAACTCATCATTGTAGATAAATATAGATGATTTTTTTTACTTTCATTTAGTAAGATTATTGTAATGATGTGGTTTATTTTCTGTAGAATAGAAGTAATTGTGAGTTCTTGATTTAATCTTGGAAAGTTGCTTTAAGAATAGAGTTCATTTCAAAGGATTTATTTTAATGAAACATAACTTATTTTTGTTCAAGGATTGCTTACTTAGAGTAATGAGTTCACTATTCATAGTCATAGACTGCTCTGTACATTTAAAATAAATTTTATTGTCCAAATAGATCTCAACTTAAATCATATTTTAAAATAGTCTTTATTGTCCATAGTCTTTTAAATCATATTTTAAAATATAATTGTGGATTGAAAATATAGTGTTGATCCTTAGTGTAAACCATTCTCTTTCCTAGATAATTCACTTTCCATACCTCATAAGTAGTTATCTCATGTCCTATCTTGACATATACTGTGTTACAACTCAATGTTTACTTACCCCGGCCAATAATTTAATCGAGGGAAATTAAGGTATATATTTTACCCATCATTTTTGGTGTCATTGTCGGGGAATTGTCCAAAGGTAGAAAACAATTGGCAAGTAGAAGGTTTCTAAACACTAGTGATATTTTTTTGGCAGGGGAACGTTAAGACAAGAGGTAAGAACTTGTGCATCTATTATAGCAGGCTCCCCAAATCCAATGGTAGTTTTCTTTTTCTTTTTCTTTCATGAACAAACCTAGGGATCCAAAGGGTAGATATTTTAAAACCAATCCAAAACTTCAAACCAAAGTTCCTTCTAACCTTTTTGGAGGAAGAAATAATCCATATATAAACTATGCAGAACAGTATCATAAAGTACAAGTAGGAGATAGCTCAACCCAGAAAGATAAATAAGTTTCAGTAGAGACTAGAACCGAGGAAACCATAAAATAGAAAATTGAGACACCAACAGTAGAAAGAGAGGAGGTAAAACCACTCGAACCTTCCAATCTCTCATCATCAAAACCAACCAACACAAATTTTTCCTTCTTACCACCCTGAGGGGATTCAAACTTTATATATATTATTGACCTTGAACATGTGAATTCCCTCTTTGGAAGTTCAACAAATTTAGTTGTGTCACAAGTTGAAACAACAACTTCTGAACTAACAGTTTCAACATGCTCGAGTAAGGTCCTTGAAATCCAAATAACAGATAATTCTTCTCATCGGAGAAATATCTCTCCTGAAAAAGAACGTTGGGATGCCTCATTATATCTAAGAATACGAACTCTAAGGTATTCTCTTTTTGGGAATCATATCATTATGGATGAACATGAGGACCATAATCATGTGAGACATGATGAGGGAGAAGAAGTAGGAAACCAAACAAAAACCACTTTTGGATACCATGCAAAATGTTAATATGAAGAAAATTCCACCTTCTTAACTACCTACCTTTTATGGTAAGAGAAGTGAGGATCCAGACACCTTTCTATTTTAATTTGACATATTTTGAAGAAGTTACAACTACTTGCAAGATGCTCAAAAACTAAAACTGTTCCCTACCACTCTTAAAGATTATGCACTTAGATGGTTCATGGGATTAAAAGAGTCTAGTATTAGATATTGGGAAGATATGAAGACCATATTCCTTAGGAAATACCAAGACTATCACAAATATAAATATTCTTTAAAATTCAACAATTAGAAGACAAGAGTCTTGAAGATTACATGGAATGATTCACCTATATTTCACAAAAATCAAAATATAATGATCTTCCAGACGATGCAATAAGAACCCTTTTTCTTAAAGGAATCTCAGAAGAATATCTAGAAACACTTAATCTTATGGCATCATGAGATGTCTCCCATAAACCATTTGTTGAGATTTGTGAGATGTGTAGAAACTACTCAAGAAGAAGGGATAAAACTGGAAAGGGTGTTTGAGATCCCTATAGTAGAAACTAAAAAAGAGTTAGTTCTGGTGGGGTTACAAGGATGGAAATAGGAAGCCTATTTGAAAAATTTAAAACTGATATTTTAAGTACAATAGGTTTCCAATTGGACACTTCAAAGATAAAGAAAAAACAAGAGGAAGAGAATTCTGCAATGAGTATATTTTTTAGGTGCAAGAGGAAGCATTACTCAAGGGAATGTCGATTAGACAAAAATTCAGTCTGTGGCTTCTATACTGAAGATTGTCCAACTAAAAAATTCCCATCACTACCCGATTTTATAGACATTTATAAAAGTGGGGATTATGGGGAAACTTTTTATGCACCTAGAAGGCCATGGCAGCCTAGGAGTCAGTTTATGTACCAAGATCCACCACCTCAAGCTCCACCTTATTATCAACAACCACAATAGTGGAACTCACCAAATTGGAAAAACTAGTCTCCACAGTATTCTTCACACCATCCTTGGCTACAAGGATGTAGGGGAGGACATACACAGGGAAACACTCATATTCCACCTGTTCCTATGCCCACTCATCCTTACCCACAATTTCTACCAAATATTCAACAACTTTTGCTAGGTTTTGTCCCTCCACCTTTACCTCCTATTCCACAACAACTGCACCGATTTCAAAATGCAAATTCCACAAGACCAACATTGTTACCAACAAAACCGATGCCTAACCCAAACAATAAACCAACTCAACTTCTTCATAATGTTGAGTTGCAAACTTTTCCAAAATATGTTATTTCTCCTATTCCATTACATGAGATTCAACTAAGGTCAGGGAAAGTTTTGAATAAGCAGAAACCTTCAGTAGTCATCCATGAGGATGACGAAGATGAAACTCGTGACCAGTCAATGGATGACACTACATGGGAATATGTTATTATTCCCAAAGATAAAGAACAAAATCCTCCTCAAAGTGAATCCTTGCAAACTATAAAATTTCCTCCCTATCCAGAGAGATTAGAAATAAAAAAACCCACGATTCGACCAGAATTTGACATTATAAATGAATTAAAACATAGTTTTGTTAGAATTCCCCTGTTATAAGCAATAAAGGATATCCTGATTTATAGTAAGGTAATTAAGGAACTGTGTATCAAAAATCTAGGTAGAAAACAGAAATATCCTCCAACAGTGCATTTGGTAGGAGAATTGTTTGAATACATATCAAAGCTACCTAGGGTCACAAAGTATGAAAATCCTGGGAACCCAATAGTAATGATAATCATTAATAAGATTCCCATTGGAAATACCCTCATAGACCTAGGGGGGGATATTAATGTTATGACTGTAACTACCTTGGAAGAATTACAGTTGAAACACTTCCTTCGACCTACCCCAATTATTTTGGAATTGGCAGATAAAATGAAAGTTATACCTGAGGGGATATTGGATGATATCATAGTCACATTAGCATCATGGGAATATCCGGTATAATTCCTTGTCATTCATTCAAAGGATCCTACTAAAGTACATCTTGTTATAATGGGAAGACCTTGGTTAGCTACTTCCAATGCATTCATTAGTTGTCGAGAAGGTGAAATGACTATCTCTAATGGAATTTCTATGAAGAAACTTACGATATATCCACCATCCAAACATGTTACAAAAAATATATGGTGGCTCGAATTTCCATATGAGAATGAAATATGGGAAGAACCCATGTTTCCTAGTGGTCACCCCTAGGCACTTTAGGAGCAAATGACAGATAATTTGTTAAATCAATTCATTTATGCAATCACATGTGTTGATTTTCCTCAATATTTCCCTCAATTTGATTATATGTTTGGTGAAGAATTTCAAGAACATTTGGATCCATCAACGCTTTCTTCAACATATTTTATGTTTGAAATAGATGAATCTATCAGATCCTATACCATGCCTTATGAGATTAGTACTGGAAAATTCCTACATATCAATTCAGGATTAGATGCAGGTCAACAAGAACAATTAATGAACATCCTTAAGGACCAATCAGTAGCATTTTCCTAGGAATATACTGATATGCAAGGTATACACCTTGACACATGAATCCGTCATATTTGAACCCAGGAATAAGTAACACCTGTTAGGAAACCTCAAAGAAGTATGAATATGACACTAAAAGATATAGTGGAAGAGGAAATACATAAACTACTAAATGCTGGTTTTATTTATCCAATTTCTGATAGCAAATGGGTATCCCCACTTGTAGTAGTTCCAAAGAAAGTAACCGAAAAATGGAGAATATGTGTTGTGTTAAGAACCAAATACCATTATAGAATAGAAAAACCTCAGAAAAAGTACTCAATGCCTTGGAAAAGAGATAATTTCAGATAAAAGGCCTCTTCGAGGGGACAACCTCCTTTTACCCCACTTAAATGTTCAAGTAAAAGATGATTCAAAATGAAAATGTCTCCTTGGTATATATATGAGACTAGGAGGTATAATTACAACTAATGGCCTAAAGACGACATAAATAAAATAACATTACTAATACAATATGCCCCAATTAAGGGGTAATGATCCAATATTAGGGCTTAACATGCCCCTCCCCTTGAGACAAGTGTTATATGCAATGCTTGAGTAACTCTAGATGCATCTGTATAAAAGACTCATCTTCCCAAGTGGAATCTTCAGCTGGAAGTTTCCTCCATTTAATGAGATACTTTGAAATGGATCTATTCCTCAGCTGGCGAATTCTTGTGTCAGTGATGGCTTCAGGCTCCAATATTATTTTGCCTTCCTCTTTAGGTTCTGGCAATATAGTTTGAACTGGGATCTTGTCGCCTATAACCTTCTTTAAGCATGAAACATGGAAAACTGGGTGTACTCGTGAAGATGCAGGCAACTCCAATTTGTATGCCATAGTACCAATCTTTTGCAACACCTTATAA